>JAULAV010008925.1:0-69730 GCA_030789695.1 Scilla litardierei
AGTGCACAAAACGGTCACAATTTTGCCTGGTGTGTACTGCTAATTTTGGGTAAATGTAGAGATATTTGCACAGCGCGCGAAACGGTCACAATTTTGCCGGCTATGCGCGCTGAGTAATTTTGGTTAAAAGTTGACATTTTTGCACAGCGCGCAAAACAGTCAGAATTTTGCTGGCTGTGCACGCTGGATAATTTTGGGTAAATGTAGAAAATTTTTGCGCAGCGCCCAAAACAATCACAATTTTGCAGGCTGTGCATGATATGTAATTTTGGGTAAATGTAGACAATTTTGCAAAGCACGCAAAACAGTCACAAGTTTGCCGGTTGTGCGCGCTGGATAATTTTGGCTAAATGGAGACTATTTTGTAATTTTGGGTAAATGTAGACACTTCTGCTCAGCACGTAAAACTGTCACAATTTTCCCGGATATGCGTACTGTGTAATTTTGGTTAAATGTATTTTTTGCTCCGCGCGCAAAATGGTCACCATTAGGCCGGTTGTGGGCGTTGAGTAATTTTGGGTAAATGTAGACATTTTTGTTCACCGTGTAAAACAACAACAATTTTGCAGGTTGTTTGCGCTGAGGAATTTTGGGAAAATTTAGACAGTTTTGTTCAGCGAGCAAAACTTTCACAATTTTGCCGGTTGTGCAGGGCGAGTAATTTTGGGTAAATGTTAACATTTTTGCCCAGCGCGCAAAACGGTCACAATTTTGCCGGGTGTGTGCTGGTAATTTTGGGTAAATGTAGACAGTTTTGCCCAGCGCGCAAAACGGTCACAATTTTTCCGGATATGCGCGCTGAATAATTTTGGTTAAATGTAGACATTTTTTTTCTCAGCGCGCAAAATGGTCACAATTTTGCCGGTTGTGAGCGCTGAGTAATTTTGGAAAAATGTAGACATATTTGGTCAGCGCACAAAAATAGTCTCAATTTTGCGTGTTGTGTACGCTGCTGGATCACTTTGGGTAAATGTAGACATTTGTGCTCATCGCGTAAAAACAGTCACAATTTTGCGGGTTGTGGGCATTTGGTAATTTTGGGTAAATGTAAATATTATTTGCGTAGCACGCAAAACAGTCACATTTTTCCGGTTGTGCGCACTGGTTTATTTTGGGTAAATGTAGACAGTTTTGTTCAGCGCGCAAAACTATCACAATTTTCTGGTTGTGCGGGCTGAGATAATTTTTAGAAAATGTATCCAGTTTTGGTCAGCGCACAAAACAATCACAATTTTACCGGTTGAGTAGGCTGAGTAATTTTTGGTAAATGTTGACATTTTTGCGCAGCGCGCAAAACGGTCACAATTTTGCCGGGTGTGTGCGCGGGTAATTTTGGGTAAATGTAGACATTTTTGCCCAGCGGGCTAAACGGTCACAATTTTGTCGGGTGTGCGCGCTGGTAATTTTGCGTAAATGTAGACAGTTTTGTCCAGTGCGCAAAACGGTCACAATTTTGCCGCCTATGCTCACTGAGTAATTTTGGTTAAATGTAGACATTTTTGCTCAGAGCACAAAACGATCACAATCTTGTCGGTGTTGCGCGTTGAGTTACTTTGGGCAAATGTATACATATTTGGTCAGCACGCAAAATAGTCACCATTTTGACGGCTATGCGCCCAGAGTAATTTTGGGTAAATGTTGGCATTTTTGCTCAACGGGCAAAACAGACTCAATTTTGGAGGTTGTGAGGGCAGAGAATTTTGGGAAAATTTAAATCGGTATGCTCAGCGCGCAAAACGGTCACAATTTTGCTGGTTGTGCAGGCTGAGTAATTTTGGGTAAATGTCGACATTTTTACTGCGCGCGCAAAACGGTCACAATTTTGTCGGGTGTGTGCGCTGGTAATTTTGGGTAAATGTGGACATTATTTGCGTAGTGCGTAAAACATTCACAATGTTGCGGGTTGTGCGCGCGGGGTAATTTTGTGTAAATGTAGACATTTTTGCTCAGCACGCAAAACGATAACATTTTGTCGGTTGTGCGTACTGTGTAATTTTAGGTAAATGCAGACAGTTCTGCTCAGCACGCAAAACTGTCACAATTTCGCTGGTTGTGCGTGCTGCGTAATTTTTGGAAAACGTATACAGTTTTTGATCAGCGCTCAAAATGGTCACAATTTTGCTGATTGTGCGCGTTTGGTAATTTTGGTCAAATGTAGGCAGTTTAGCTCGGTGCGCAAAACGGTCTAAATTTTGCCGGGTGTGTGCTGGATAATTTTGGGGAAATGTATACTGTTTTGCACAGGACGCAAAACAGTCACAATTTTGCCGGCTGTGCATGCTGGATAATTTTGGGTAAATGTCGACTATTTTGTAATTTTAGGTAAATGTAGACACTTTTGCTCAGCACGCAAAATGCTCACAATTTTGCCAGATGTGCGCGTTGGGTAATTTTGGTAAAATGTAGACATTTTTTGCTCTGCGCGCAAAAAGATCAACATTTTGCCGGTTGTGAGCGTTGAGTAATTGTAGTGAAATGTTGACATTTTTGGTCAATGTGCAAAACGGCCACACTTTTGCAGGTTGTGCACGCTGAGGAATTTTGGGAAAATTTATACAGTTTTGCTCTGTGCGCAAAACGGTCACAATTTTGCCGGTTGTGCGAGCTTGATAATTTTGGGTAAATGTTGACATTTTTGCCCAGTGCACAAAACGGTCACAATTTTGCCTGGTGTGTACTGCTAATTTTGGGTAAATGTAGAGATATTTGCACAGCGCGCGAAACGGTCACAATTTTGCCGGCTATGCGCGCTGAGTAATTTTGGTTAAAAGTTGACATTTTTGCACAGCGCGCAAAACAGTCAGAATTTTGCAGGCTGTGCACGCTGGATAATTTTGGGTAAATGTAGAAAATTTTTGCGCAGCGCCAAAAAACAATCACAATTTTGCAGGCTGTGCATGATATGTAATTTCGGGTAAATGTAGACAATTTTGCAAAGCACGCAAAACAGTCACAAGTTTGCCGGTTGTGCGCGCTGGATAATTTTGGCTAAATGGAGACTATTTTGTAATTTTGGGTAAATGTAGACACTTCTGCTCAGCACGTAAAACTGTCACAATTTTCCCGGATATGCGTACTGTGTAATTTTGGTTAAATGTATTTTTTGCTCCGCGCGCAAAATGGTCACCATTAGGCCGGTTGTGGGCGTTGAGTAATTTTGGGTAAATGTAGACATTTTTGGTCACCGTGTAAAACAACAACAATTTTGCAGGTTGTTTGCGCTGAGGAATTTTGGGAAAATTTAGACAGTTTTGTTCAGCGAGCAAAACTTTCACAATTTTGCCGGTTGTGCAGGGCGAGTAATTTTGGGTAAATGTTAACATTTTTGCCCAGCGCGCAAAACGGTCACAATTTTGCCGGGTGTGTGCTGGTAATTTTGGGTAAATGTAGACAGTTTTGCCCAGCGCGCAAAACGGTCACAATTTTTCCGGATATGCGCGCTGAATAATTTTGGTTAAATGTAGACATTTTTTTTCTCAGCGCGCAAAATGGTCACAATTTTGCCGGTTGTGAGCGCTGAGTAATTTTGGAAAAATGTAGACATATTTGGTCAGCGCACAAAAACAGTCTCAATTTTGCGTGTTGTGTACGCTGCTGGATCACTTTGGGTAAATGTAGACATTTGTGCTCATCGCGTAAAAACAGTCACAATTTTGCGGGTTGTGGGCATTTGGTAATTTTGGGTAAATGTAAATATTATTTGCGTAGCACGCAAAACAGTCACATTTTTCCGGTTGTGCGCGCTGGTTTATTTTGGGTAAATGTAGACAGTTTTGTTCAGCGCGCAAAACTATCACAATTTTCTGGTTGTGCGGGCTGAGATAATTTTTAGAAAATGTAGACAGTTTTGGTCAGCGCACAAAACAGTCACAATTTTACCGGTTGAGTAGGCTGAGTAATTTTGGGTAAATGTTGACATTTTTGCGCAGCGCGCAAAACGGTCACAATTTTGCCGGGTGTGTGCGCGGGTAATTTTGGGTAAATGTAGTCATTTTTGCCCAGCGGGCTAAACGGTCACAATTTTGTCGGGTGTGCGCGCTGGTAATTTTGCGTAAATGTAGACAGTTTTGTCCAGTGCGCAAAACGGTCACAATTTTGCCGCCTATGCGCACTGAGTAATTTTGGTTAAATGTAGACATTTTTGCTCAGAGCACAAAACGATCACAATCTTGTCGGTGTTGCGCGTTGAGTTACTTTGGGCAAATGTATACATATTTGGTCAGCACGCAAAATAGTCACCATTTTGACGGCTATGCGCCCAGAGTAATTTTGGGTAAATGTTGGCATTTTTGCTCAACGGGCAAAACAGACTCAATTTTGGAGGTTGTGAGGGCAGAGGAATTTTGGGAAAATTTAAATCGGTATGCTCAGCGCGCAAAACGGTCACAATTTTGCTGGTTGTGCAGGCTGAGTAATTTTGGGTAAATGTCGACATTTTTACTGCGCGCGCAAAACGGTCACAATTTTGTCGGGTGTGTGCGCTGGTAATTTTGGGTAAATGTGGACATTATTTGCGTAGTGCGTAAAACATTCACAATGTTGCGGGTTGTGCGCGCGGGGTAATTTTGTGTAAATGTAGACATTTTTGCTCAGCACGCAAAACGATAACATTTTGTCGGTTGTGCGTACTGTGTAATTTTAGGTAAATGCAGACAGTTCTGCTCAGCACGCAAAACTGTCACAATTTCGCTGGTTGTGCGTGCTGCGTAATTTTTGGAAAACGTATACAGTTTTTGATCAGCGCTCAAAATGGTAACAATTTAGCTGATTGTGCGCGTTTGGTAATTTTGGTCAAATGTAGGCAGTTTAGCTCGGTGCGCAAAACGGTCTAAATTTTGCCGGGTGTGTGCTGGATAATTTTGGGCAAATGTATACTGTTTTGCACAGGACGCAAAACAGTCACAATTTTGCCAGCTGTGCATGCTGGATAATTTTGGGTAAATGTCGACTATTTTGTAATTTTAGGTAAATGTAGACACTTTTGCTCAGCACGCAAAATGCTCACAATTTTGCCAGATGTGCGCGTTGGGTAATTTTGGTAAAATGTAGACATTTTTTGCTCTGCGCGCAAAAAGATCAACATTTTGCCGGTTGTGAGCGTTGAGTAATTGTAGTGAAATGTTGACATTTTTGGTCAATGTGCAAAACGGCCACACTTTTGCAGGTTGTGCACGCTGAGGAATTTTGGGAAAATTTATACAGTTTTGCTCTGTGCGCAAAACGGTCACAATTTTGCCGGTTGTGCGAGCTTGATAATTTTGGGTAAATGTTGACATTTTTGCCCAGTGCACAAAACGGTCACAATTTTGCCTGGTGTGTACTGCTAATTTTGGGTAAATGTAGAGATATTTGCACAGCGCGCGAAACGGTCACAATTTTGCCGGCTATGCGCGCTGAGTAATTTTGGTTAAAAGTTGACATTTTTGCACAGCGCGCAAAACAGTCAGAATTTTGCAGGCTGTGCACGCTGGATAATTTTGGGTAAATGTAGAAAATTTTTGCGCAGCGCCAAAAACAATCACAATTTTGCAGGCTGTGCATGATATGTAATTTCGGGTAAATGTAGACAATTTTGCAAAGCACGCAAAACAGTCACAAGTTTGCCGGTTGTGCGCGCTGGATAATTTTGGCTAAATGGAGACTATTTTGTAATTTTGGGTAAATGTAGACACTTCTGCTCAGCACGTAAAACTGTCACAATTTTCCCGGATATGCGTACTGGGTAATTTTGGTTAAATGTATTTTTTGCTCCGCGCGCAAAATGGTCACCATTAGGCCGGTTGTGGGCGTTGAGTAATTTTGGGTAAATGTAGACATTTTTGGTCACCGTGTAAAACAACAACAATTTTGCAGGTTGTTTGCGCTGAGGAATTTTGGGAAAATTTAGACAGTTTTGTTCAGCGAGCAAAACTTTCACAATTTTGCCGGTTGTGCAGGGCGAGTAATTTTGGGTAAATGTTAACATTTTTGCCCAGCGCGCAAAACGGTCACAATTTTGCCGGGTGTGTGCTGGTAATTTTGGGTAAATGTAGACAGTTTTGCCCAGCGCACAAAACGGTCACAATTTTTCCGGATATGCGCGCTGAATAATTTTGGTTAAATGTAGACATTTTTTTTCTCAGCGCGCAAAATGGTCACAATTTTGCCGGTTGTGAGCGCTGAGTAATTTTGGAAAAATGTAGACATATTTGGTCAGCGCACAAAAACAGTCTCAATTTTGCGTGTTGTGTACGCTGCTGGATCACTTTGGGTAAATGTAGACATTTGTGCTCATCGCGTAAAAACAGTCACAATTTTGCGGGTTGTGGGCATTTGGTAATTTTGGGTAAATGTAAATATTATTTGCGTAGCACGCAAAACAGTCACATTTTTCCGGTTGTGCGCGCTGGTTTATTTTGGGTAAATGTAGACAGTTTTGTTCAGCGCGCAAAACTATCACAATTTTCTGGTTGTGCGGGCTGAGATAATTTTTAGAAAATGTAGACAGTTTTGGTCAGCGCACAAAACAGTCACAATTTTACCGGTTGAGTAGGCTGAGTAATTTTGGGTAAATGTTGACGTTTTTGCGCAGCGCGCAAAACGGTCACAATTTTGCCGGGTGTGTGCGCGGGTAATTTTGCGTAAATGTAGTCATTTTTGCCCAGCGGGCTAAACGGTCACAATTTTGTCGGGTGTGCGCGCTGGTAATTTTGCGTAAATGTAGACAGTTTTGTCCAGTGCGCAAAACGGTCACAATTTTGCCGCCTATGCGCACTGAGTAATTTTGGTTAAATGTAGACATTTTTGCTCAGAGCACAAAACGATCACAATCTTGTCGGTGTTGCGCGTTGAGTTACTTTGGGCAAATGTATACATATTTGGTCAGCACGCAAAATAGTCACCATTTTGACGGCTATGCGCCCAGAGTAATTTTGGGTAAATGTTGGCATTTTTGCTCAACGGGCAAAACAGACTCAATTTTGGAGGTTGTGAGGGCAGAGGAATTTTGGGAAAATTTAAATCGGTATGCTCAGCGCGCAAAACGGTCACAATTTTGCTGGTTGTGCAGGCTGAGTAATTTTGGGTAAATGTCGACATTTTTACTGCGCGCGCAAAACGGTCACAATTTTGTCGGGTGTGTGCGCTGGTAATTTTGGGTAAATGTGGACATTATTTGCGTAGTGCGTAAAACATTCACAATGTTGCGGGTTGTGCGCGCGGGGTAATTTTGTGTAAATGTAGACATTTTTGCTCAGCACGCAAAACGATAACATTTTGTCGGTTGTGCGTACTGTGTAATTTTAGGTAAATGCAGACAGTTCTGCTCAGCACGCAAAACTGTCACAATTTCGCTGGTTGTGCGTGCTGCGTAATTTTTGGAAAACGTATACAGTTTTTGATCAGCGCTCAAAATGGTCACAATTTTGCTGATTGTGCGCGTTTGGTAATTTTGGTCAAATGTAGGCAGTTTAGCTCGGTGCGCAAAACGGTCTAAATTTTGCCGGGTGTGTGCTGGATAATTTTGGGGAAATGTATACTGTTTTGCACAGGACGCAAAACAGTCACAATTTTGCCGGCTGTGCATGCTGGATAATTTTGGGTAAATGTCGACTATTTTGTAATTTTAGGTAAATGTAGACACTTTTGCTCAGCACGCAAAATGCTCACAATTTTGCCAGATGTGCGCGTTGGGTAATTTTGGTAAAATGTAGACATTTTTTGCTCTGCGCGCAAAAAGATCAACATTTTGCCGGTTGTGAGCGTTGAGTAATTGTAGTGAAATGTTGACATTTTTGGTCAATGTGCAAAACGGCCACACTTTTGCAGGTTGTGCACGCTGAGGAATTTTGGGAAAATTTATACAGTTTTGCTCTGTGCGCAAAACGGTCACAATTTTGCCGGTTGTGCGAGCTTGATAATTTTGGGTAAATGTTGACATTTTTGCCCAGTGCACAAAACGGTCACAATTTTGCCTGGTGTGTACTGCTAATTTTGGGTAAATGTAGAGATATTTGCACAGCGCGCGAAACGGTCACAATTTTGCCGGCTATGCGCGCTGAGTAATTTTGGTTAAAAGTTGACATTTTTGCACAGCGCGCAAAACAGTCAGAATTTTGCAGGCTGTGCACGCTGGATAATTTTGGGTAAATGTAGAAAATTTTTGCGCAGCGCCAAAAACAATCACAATTTTGCAGGCTGTGCATGATATGTAATTTCGGGTAAATGTAGACAATTTTGCAAAGCACGCAAAACAGTCACAAGTTTGCCGGTTGTGCGCGCTGGATAATTTTGGCTAAATGGAGACTATTTTGTAATTTTGGGTAAATGTAGACACTTCTGCTCAGCACGTAAAACTGTCACAATTTTCCCGGATATGCGTACTGTGTAATTTTGGTTAAATGTATTTTTTGCTCCGCGCGCAAAATGGTCACCATTAGGCCGGTTGTGGGCGTTGAGTAATTTTGGGTAAATGTAGACATTTTTGGTCACCGTGTAAAACAACAACAATTTTGCAGGTTGTTTGCGCTGAGGAATTTTGGGAAAATTTAGACAGTTTTGTTCAGCGAGCAAAACTTTCACAATTTTGCCGGTTGTGCAGGGCGAGTAATTTTGGGTAAATGTTAACATTTTTGCCCAGCGCGCAAAACGGTCACAATTTTGCCGGGTGTGTGCTGGTAATTTTGGGTAAATGTAGACAGTTTTGCCCAGCGCGCAAAACGGTCACAATTTTTCCGGATATGCGCGCTGAATAATTTTGGTTAAATGTAGACATTTTTTTTCTCAGCGCGCAAAATGGTCACAATTTTGCCGGTTGTGAGCGCTGAGTAATTTTGGAAAAATGTAGACATATTTGGTCAGCGCACAAAAACAGTCTCAATTTTGCGTGTTGTGTACGCTGCTGGATCACTTTGGGTAAATGTAGACATTTGTGCTCATCGCGTAAAAACAGTCACAATTTTGCGGGTTGTGGGCATTTGGTAATTTTGGGTAAATGTAAATATTATTTGCGTAGCACGCAAAACAGTCACATTTTTCCGGTTGTGCGCGCTGGTTTATTTTGGGTAAATGTAGACAGTTTTGTTCAGCGCGCAAAACTATCACAATTTTCTGGTTGTGCGGGCTGAGATAATTTTTAGAAAATGTAGACAGTTTTGGTCAGCGCACAAAACAGTCACAATTTTACCGGTTGAGTAGGCTGAGTAATTTTGGGTAAATGTTGACATTTTTGCGCAGCGCGCAAAACGGTCACAATTTTGCCGGGTGTGTGCGCGGGTAATTTTGGGTAAATGTAGTCATTTTTGCCCAGCGGGCTAAACGGTCACAATTTTGTCGGGTGTGCGCGCTGGTAATTTTGCGTAAATGTAGACAGTTTTGTCCAGTGCGCAAAACGGTCACAATTTTGCCGCCTATGCGCACTGAGTAATTTTGGTTAAATGTAGACATTTTTGCTCAGAGCACAAAACGATCACAATCTTGTCGGTGTTGCGCGTTGAGTTACTTTGGGCAAATGTATACATATTTGGTCAGCACGCAAAATAGTCACCATTTTGACGGCTATGCGCCCAGAGTAATTTTGGGTAAATGTTGGCATTTTTGCTCAACGGGCAAAACAGACTCAATTTTGGAGGTTGTGAGGGCAGAGGAATTTTGGGAAAATTTAAATCGGTATGCTCAGCGCGCAAAACGGTCACAATTTTGCTGGTTGTGCAGGCTGAGTAATTTTGGGTAAATGTCGACATTTTTACTGCGCGCGCAAAACGGTCACAATTTTGTCGGGTGTGTGCGCTGGTAATTTTGGGTAAATGTGGACATTATTTGCGTAGTGCGTAAAACATTCACAATGTTGCGGGTTGTGCGCGCGGGGTAATTTTGTGTAAATGTAGACATTTTTGCTCAGCACGCAAAACGATAACATTTTGTCGGTTGTGCGTACTGTGTAATTTTAGGTAAATGCAGACAGTTCTGCTCAGCACGCAAAACTGTCACAATTTCGCTGGTTGTGCGTGCTGCGTAATTTTTGGAAAACGTATACAGTTTTTGATCAGCGCTCAAAATGGTAACAATTTAGCTGATTGTGCGCGTTTGGTAATTTTGGTCAAATGTAGGCAGTTTAGCTCGGTGCGCAAAACGGTCTAAATTTTGCCGGGTGTGTGCTGGATAATTTTGGGCAAATGTATACTGTTTTGCACAGGACGCAAAACAGTCACAATTTTGCCAGCTGTGCATGCTGGATAATTTTGGGTAAATGTCGACTATTTTGTAATTTTAGGTAAATGTAGACACTTTTGCTCAGCACGCAAAATGCTCACAATTTTGCCAGATGTGCGCGTTGGGTAATTTTGGTAAAATGTAGACATTTTTTGCTCTGCGCGCAAAAAGATCAACATTTTGCCGGTTGTGAGCGTTGAGTAATTGTAGTGAAATGTTGACATTTTTGGTCAATGTGCAAAACGGCCACACTTTTGCAGGTTGTGCACGCTGAGGAATTTTGGGAAAATTTATACAGTTTTGCTCTGTGCGCAAAACGGTCACAATTTTGCCGGTTGTGCGAGCTTGATAATTTTGGGTAAATGTTGACATTTTTGCCCAGTGCACAAAACGGTCACAATTTTGCCTGGTGTGTACTGCTAATTTTGGGTAAATGTAGAGATATTTGCACAGCGCGCGAAACGGTCACAATTTTGCCGGCTATGCGCGCTGAGTAATTTTGGTTAAAAGTTGACATTTTTGCACAGCGCGCAAAACAGTCAGAATTTTGCAGGCTGTGCACGCTGGATAATTTTGGGTAAATGTAGAAAATTTTTGCGCAGCGCCAAAAACAATCACAATTTTGCAGGCTGTGCATGATATGTAATTTCGGGTAAATGTAGACAATTTTGCAAAGCACGCAAAACAGTCACAAGTTTGCCGGTTGTGCGCGCTGGATAATTTTGGCTAAATGGAGACTATTTTGTAATTTTGGGTAAATGTAGACACTTCTGCTCAGCACGTAAAACTGTCACAATTTTCCCGGATATGCGTACTGGGTAATTTTGGTTAAATGTATTTTTTGCTCCGCGCGCAAAATGGTCACCATTAGGCCGGTTGTGGGCGTTGAGTAATTTTGGGTAAATGTAGACATTTTTGGTCACCGTGTAAAACAACAACAATTTTGCAGGTTGTTTGCGCTGAGGAATTTTGGGAAAATTTAGACAGTTTTGTTCAGCGAGCAAAACTTTCACAATTTTGCCGGTTGTGCAGGGCGAGTAATTTTGGGTAAATGTTAACATTTTTGCCCAGCGCGCAAAACGGTCACAATTTTGCCGGGTGTGTGCTGGTAATTTTGGGTAAATGTAGACAGTTTTGCCCAGCGCACAAAACGGTCACAATTTTTCCGGATATGCGCGCTGAATAATTTTGGTTAAATGTAGACATTTTTTTTCTCAGCGCGCAAAATGGTCACAATTTTGCCGGTTGTGAGCGCTGAGTAATTTTGGAAAAATGTAGACATATTTGGTCAGCGCACAAAAACAGTCTCAATTTTGCGTGTTGTGTACGCTGCTGGATCACTTTGGGTAAATGTAGACATTTGTGCTCATCGCGTAAAAACAGTCACAATTTTGCGGGTTGTGGGCATTTGGTAATTTTGGGTAAATGTAAATATTATTTGCGTAGCACGCAAAACAGTCACATTTTTCCGGTTGTGCGCGCTGGTTTATTTTGGGTAAATGTAGACAGTTTTGTTCAGCGCGCAAAACTATCACAATTTTCTGGTTGTGCGGGCTGAGATAATTTTTAGAAAATGTAGACAGTTTTGGTCAGCGCACAAAACAGTCACAATTTTACCGGTTGAGTAGGCTGAGTAATTTTGGGTAAATGTTGACGTTTTTGCGCAGCGCGCAAAACGGTCACAATTTTGCCGGGTGTGTGCGCGGGTAATTTTGCGTAAATGTAGTCATTTTTGCCCAGCGGGCTAAACGGTCACAATTTTGTCGGGTGTGCGCGCTGGTAATTTTGCGTAAATGTAGACAGTTTTGTCCAGTGCGCAAAACGGTCACAATTTTGCCGCCTATGCGCACTGAGTAATTTTGGTTAAATGTAGACATTTTTGCTCAGAGCACAAAACGATCACAATCTTGTCGGTGTTGCGCGTTGAGTTACTTTGGGCAAATGTATACATATTTGGTCAGCACGCAAAATAGTCACCATTTTGACGGCTATGCGCCCAGAGTAATTTTGGGTAAATGTTGGCATTTTTGCTCAACGGGCAAAACAGACTCAATTTTGGAGGTTGTGAGGGCAGAGGAATTTTGGGAAAATTTAAATCGGTATGCTCAGCGCGCAAAACGGTCACAATTTTGCTGGTTGTGCAGGCTGAGTAATTTTGGGTAAATGTCGACATTTTTACTGCGCGCGCAAAACGGTCACAATTTTGTCGGGTGTGTGCGCTGGTAATTTTGGGTAAATGTGGACATTATTTGCGTAGTGCGTAAAACATTCACAATGTTGCGGGTTGTGCGCGCGGGGTAATTTTGTGTAAATGTAGACATTTTTGCTCAGCACGCAAAACGATAACATTTTGTCGGTTGTGCGTACTGTGTAATTTTAGGTAAATGCAGACAGTTCTGCTCAGCACGCAAAACTGTCACAATTTCGCTGGTTGTGCGTGCTGCGTAATTTTTGGAAAACGTATACAGTTTTTGATCAGCGCTCAAAATGGTCACAATTTTGCTGATTGTGCGCGTTTGGTAATTTTGGTCAAATGTAGGCAGTTTAGCTCGGTGCGCAAAACGGTCTAAATTTTGCCGGGTGTGTGCTGGATAATTTTGGGGAAATGTATACTGTTTTGCACAGGACGCAAAACAGTCACAATTTTGCCGGCTGTGCATGCTGGATAATTTTGGGTAAATGTCGACTATTTTGTAATTTTAGGTAAATGTAGACACTTTTGCTCAGCACGCAAAATGCTCACAATTTTGCCAGATGTGCGCGTTGGGTAATTTTGGTAAAATGTAGACATTTTTTGCTCTGCGCGCAAAAAGATCAACATTTTGCCGGTTGTGAGCGTTGAGTAATTGTAGTGAAATGTTGACATTTTTGGTCAATGTGCAAAACGGCCACACTTTTGCAGGTTGTGCACGCTGAGGAATTTTGGGAAAATTTATACAGTTTTGCTCTGTGCGCAAAACGGTCACAATTTTGCCGGTTGTGCGAGCTTGATAATTTTGGGTAAATGTTGACATTTTTGCCCAGTGCACAAAACGGTCACAATTTTGCCTGGTGTGTACTGCTAATTTTGGGTAAATGTAGAGATATTTGCACAGCGCGCAAAACGGTCACAATTTTGCCGGCTATGCGCGCTGAGTAATTTTGGTTAAAAGTTGACATTTTTGCACAGCGCGCAAAACAGTCAGAATTTTGCTGGCTGTGCACGCTGGATAATTTTGGGTAAATGTAGAAAATTTTTGCGCAGCGCCCAAAACAATCACAATTTTGCAGGCTGTGCATGATATGTAATTTCGGGTAAATGTAGACAATTTTGCAAAGCACGCAAAACAGTCACAATTTTGCCGGTTGTGCGCGCTGGATAATTTTGGCTAAATGGAGACTATTTTGTAATTTTGGGTAAATGTAGACACTTCTGCTCAGCACGTAAAACTGTCACAATTTTACCGGATATGCGTACTGGGTAATTTTGGTTAAATGTATTTTTTGCTCCGCGCGCAAAATGGTCACCATTAGGCCGGTTGTGGGCGTTGAGTAATTTTGGGTAAATGTAGACATTTTTTGTCACCGTGTAAAACAACAACAATTTTGCAGGTTGTTTGCGCTGAGGAATTTTGGGAAAATTTAGACAGTTTTGTTCAGCGAGCAAAACTTTCACAATTTTGCCGGTTGTGCAGGGCGAGTAATTTTGGGTAAATGTTAACATTTTTGCCCAGCGCGCAAAACGGTCACAATTTTGCCGGGTGTGTGCTGGTAATTTTGGGTAAATGTAGACAGTTTTGCCCAGCGCGCAAAACGGTCACAATTTTTCCGGATATGCGCGCTGAATAATTTTGGTTAAATGTAGACATTTTTTTTCTCAGCGCGCAAAATGGTCACAATTTTGCCGGTTGTGAGCGCTGAGTAATTTTGGAAAAATGTAGACATATTTGGTCAGCGCACAAAAACAGTCTCAATTTTGCGTGTTGTGTACGCTGCTGGATCACTTTGGGTAAATGTAGACATTTGTGCTCATCGCGTAAAAACAGTCACAATTTTGCGGGTTGTGGGCATTTGGTAATTTTGGGTAAATGTAAATATTATTTGCGTAGCACGCAAAACAGTCACATTTTTCCGGTTGTGCGCGCTGGTTTATTTTGGGTAAATGTAGACAGTTTTGTTCAGCGCGCAAAACTATCACAATTTTCTGGTTGTGCGGGCTGAGATAATTTTTAGAAAATGTAGACAGTTTTGGTCAGCGCACAAAACAGTCACAATTTTACCGGTTGAGTAGGCTGAGTAATTTTGGGTAAATGTTGACATTTTTGCGCAGCGCGCAAAACGGTCACAATTTTGCCGGGTGTGTGCGCGGGTAATTTTGGGTAAATGTAGACATTTTTGCCCAGCGGGCTAAACGGTCACAATTTTGTCGGGTGTGCGCGCTGGTAATTTTGCGTAAATGTAGACAGTTTTGTCCAGTGCGCAAAACGGTCACAATTTTGCCGCCTATGCGCACTGAGTAATTTTGGTTAAATGTAGACATTTTTGCTCAGAGCACAAAACGATCACAATCTTGTCGGTGTTGCGCGTTGAGTTACTTTGGGCAAATGTATACATATTTGGTCAGCACGCAAAATAGTCACCATTTTGACGGCTATGCGCCCAGAGTAATTTTGGGTAAATGTTGGCATTTTTGCTCAACGGGCAAAACAGACTCAATTTTGGAGGTTGTGAGGGCAGAGGAATTTTGGGAAAATTTAAATCGGTATGCTCAGCGCGCAAAACGGTCACAATTTTGCTGGTTGTGCAGGCTGAGTAATTTTGGGTAAATGTCGACATTTTTACTGCGCGCGCAAAACGGTCACAATTTTGTCGGGTGTGTGCGCTGGTAATTTTGGGTAAATGTGGACATTATTTGCGTAGTGCGTAAAACATTCACAATGTTGCGGGTTGTGCGCGCGGGGTAATTTTGTGTAAATGTAGACATTTTTGCTCAGCACGCAAAACGATAACATTTTGTCGGTTGTGCGTACCGTGTAATTTTAGGTAAATGCAGACAGTTCTGCTCAGCACGCAAAACTGTCACAATTTCGCTGGTTGTGCGTGCTGCGTAATTTTTGGAAAACGTATACAGTTTTTGATCAGCGCTCAAAATGGTCACAATTTTGCTGATTGTGCGCGTTTGGTAATTTTGGTCAAATGTAGGCAGTTTAGCTCGGTGCGCAAAACGGTCTAAATTTTGCCGGGTGTGTGCTGGATAATTTTGGGCAAATGTATACTGTTTTGCACAGGACGCAAAACAGTCACAATTTTGCCGGCTGTGCATGCTGGATAATTTTGGGTAAATGTCGACTATTTTGTAATTTTAGGTAAATGTAGACACTTTTGCTCAGCACGCAAAATGCTCACAATTTTGCCAGATGTGCGCGTTGGGTAATTTTGGTAAAATGTAGACATTTTTTGCTCTGCGCGCAAAAAGATCAACATTTTGCCGGTTGTGAGCGTTGAGTAATTGTAGTGAAATGTTGACATTTTTGGTCAATGTGCAAAACGGCCACACTTTTGCAGGTTGTGCACGCTGAGGAATTTTGGGAAAATTTATACAGTTTTGCTCTGTGCGCAAAACGGTCACAATTTTGCCGGTTGTGCGAGCTTGATAATTTTGGGTAAATGTTGACATTTTTGCCCAGGGCACAAAACGGTCACAATTTTGCCTGGTGTGTACTGCTAATTTTGGGTAAATGTAGAGATATTTGCACAGCGCGCAAAACGGTCACAATTTTGCCGGCTATGCGCGCTGAGTAATTTTGGTTAAAAGTTGACATTTTTGCACAGCGCGCAAAACAGTCAGAATTTTGCTGGCTGTGCACGCTGGATAATTTTGGGTAAATGTAGAAAATTTTTGCGCAGCGCCCAAAACAATCACAATTTTGCAGGCTGTGCATGATATGTAATTTCGGGTAAATGTAGACAATTTTGCAAAGCACGCAAAACAGTCACAATTTTGCCGGTTGTGCGCGCTGGATAATTTTGGCTAAATGGAGACTATTTTGTAATTTTGGGTAAATGTAGACACTTCTGCTCAGCACGTAAAACTGTCACAATTTTACCGGATATGCGTACTGGGTAATTTTGGTTAAATGTATTTTTTGCTCCGCGCGCAAAATGGTCACCATTAGGCCGGTTGTGGGCGTTGAGTAATTTTGGGTAAATGTAGACATTTTTGGTCACCGTGTAAAACAACAACAATTTTGCAGGTTGTTTGCGCTGAGGAATTTTGGGAAAATTTAGACAGTTTTGTTCAGCGAGCAAAACTTTCACAATTTTGCCGGTTGTGCAGGGCGAGTAATTTTGGGTAAATGTTAACATTTTTGCCCAGCGCGCAAAACGGTCACAATTTTGCCGGGTGTGTGCTGGTAATTTTGGGTAAATGTAGACAGTTTTGCCCAGCGCGCAAAACGGTCACAATTTTTCCGGATATGCGCGCTGAATAATTTTGGTTAAATGTAGACATTTTTTTTCTCAGCGCGCAAAATGGTCACAATTTTGCCGGTTGTGAGCGCTGAGTAATTTTGGAAAAATGTAGACATATTTGGTCAGCGCACAAAAACAGCGCACAAAAATGTGGCCGGTTGCAAAATGGTCACAATTTTGCCGGTTGTGAGCGCTGAGTAATTTTGGAAAAATGTAGACATATTTGGTCAGCGCACAAAAGCAGTCTCAATTTTGCGTGTTGTGTACGCTGCTGGATCACTTTGGGTAAATGTAGACATTTGTGCTCATCGCGTAAAAACAGTCACAATTTTGCGGGTTGTGGGCATTTGGTAATTTTGGGTAAATGTAAATATTATTTGCGTAGCACGCAAAACAGTCACATTTTTCCGGTTGTGCGCGCTGGTTTATTTTGGGTAAATGTAGACAGTTTTGTTCAGCGCGCAAAACTATCACAATTTTCTGGTTGTGCGGGCTGAGATAATTTTTAGAAAATGTAGACAGTTTTGGTCAGCGCACAAAACAGTCACAATTTTACCGGTTGAGTAGGCTGAGTAATTTTGGGTAAATGTTGACATTTTTGCGCAGCGCGCAAAACGGTCACAATTTTGCCGGGTGTGTGCGCGGGTAATTTTGGGTAAATGTAGACATTTTTGCCCAGCGGGCTAAACGGTCACAATTTTGTCGGGTGTGCGCGCTGGTAATTTTGCGTAAATGTAGACAGTTTTGTCCAGTGCGCAAAACGGTCACAATTTTGCCGCCTATGCGCACTGAGTAATTTTGGTTAAATGTAGACATTTTTGCTCAGAGCACAAAACGATCACAATCTTGTCGGTGTTGCGCGTTGAGTTACTTTGGGCAAATGTATACATATTTGGTCAGCACGCAAAATAGTCACCATTTTGACGGCTATGCGCCCAGAGTAATTTTGGGTAAATGTTGGCATTTTTGCTCAACGGGCAAAACAGACTCAATTTTGGAGGTTGTGAGGGCAGAGGAATTTTGGGAAAATTTAAATCGGTATGCTCAGCGCGCAAAACGGTCACAATTTTGCTGGTTGTGCAGGCTGAGTAATTTTGGGTAAATGTCGACATTTTTACTGCGCGCGCAAAACGGTCACAATTTTGTCGGGTGTGTGCGCTGGTAATTTTGGGTAAATGTGGACATTATTTGCGTAGTGCGTAAAACATTCACAATGTTGCGGGTTGTGCGCGCGGGGTAATTTTGTGTAAATGTAGACATTTTTGCTCAGCACGCAAAACGATAACATTTTGTCGGTTGTGCGTACCGTGTAATTTTAGGTAAATGCAGACAGTTCTGCTCAGCACGCAAAACTGTCACAATTTCGCTGGTTGTGCGTGCTGCGTAATTTTTGGAAAACGTATACAGTTTTTGATCAGCGCTCAAAATGGTCACAATTTTGCTGATTGTGCGCGTTTGGTAATTTTGGTCAAATGTAGGCAGTTTAGCTCGGTGCGCAAAACGGTCTAAATTTTGCCGGGTGTGTGCTGGATAATTTTGGGCAAATGTATACTGTTTTGCACAGGACGCAAAACAGTCACAATTTTGCCGGCTGTGCATGCTGGATAATTTTGGGTAAATGTCGACTATTTTGTAATTTTAGGTAAATGTAGACACTTTTGCTCAGCACGCAAAATGCTCACAATTTTGCCAGATGTGCGCGTTGGGTAATTTTGGTAAAATGTAGACATTTTTTGCTCTGCGCGCAAAAAGATCAACATTTTGCCGGTTGTGAGCGTTGAGTAATTGTAGTGAAATGTTGACATTTTTGGTCAATGTGCAAAACGGCCACACTTTTGCAGGTTGTGCACGCTGAGGAATTTTGGGAAAATTTATACAGTTTTGCTCTGTGCGCAAAACGGTCACAATTTTGCCGGTTGTGCGAGCTTGATAATTTTGGGTAAATGTTGACATTTTTGCCCAGGGCACAAAACGGTCACAATTTTGCCTGGTGTGTACTGCTAATTTTGGGTAAATGTAGAGATATTTGCACAGCGCGCAAAACGGTCACAATTTTGCCGGCTATGCGCGCTGAGTAATTTTGGTTAAAAGTTGACATTTTTGCACAGCGCGCAAAACAGTCAGAATTTTGCTGGCTGTGCACGCTGGATAATTTTGGGTAAATGTAGAAAATTTTTGCGCAGCGCCCAAAACAATCACAATTTTGCAGGCTGTGCATGATATGTAATTTCGGGTAAATGTAGACAATTTTGCAAAGCACGCAAAACAGTCACAATTTTGCCGGTTGTGCGCGCTGGATAATTTTGGCTAAATGGAGACTATTTTGTAATTTTGGGTAAATGTAGACACTTCTGCTCAGCACGTAAAACTGTCACAATTTTACCGGATATGCGTACTGGGTAATTTTGGTTAAATGTATTTTTTGCTCCGCGCGCAAAATGGTCACCATTAGGCCGGTTGTGGGCGTTGAGTAATTTTGGGTAAATGTAGACATTTTTGGTCACCGTGTAAAACAACAACAATTTTGCAGGTTGTTTGCGCTGAGGAATTTTGGGAAAATTTAGACAGTTTTGTTCAGCGAGCAAAACTTTCACAATTTTGCCGGTTGTGCAGGGCGAGTAATTTTGGGTAAATGTTAACATTTTTGCCCAGCGCGCAAAACGGTCACAATTTTGCCGGGTGTGTGCTGGTAATTTTGGGTAAATGTAGACAGTTTTGCCCAGCGCGCAAAACGGTCACAATTTTTCCGGATATGCGCGCTGAATAATTTTGGTTAAATGTAGACATTTTTTTTCTCAGCGCGCAAAATGGTCACAATTTTGCCGGTTGTGAGCGCTGAGTAATTTTGGAAAAATGTAGACATATTTGGTCAGCGCACAAAAAGTCTCAGCGCGCAAAATTCAGCGCACAAAAGCAGTCTCAATTTTGCGTGTTGTGTACGCTGCTGGATCACTTTGGGTAAATGTAGACATTTGTGCTCATCGCGTAAAAACAGTCACAATTTTGCGGGTTGTGGGCATTTGGTAATTTTGGGTAAATGTAAATATTATTTGCGTAGCACGCAAAACAGTCACATTTTTCCGGTTGTGCGCGCTGGTTTATTTTGGGTAAATGTAGACAGTTTTGTTCAGCGCGCAAAACTATCACAGTTTTCTGGTTGTGCGGGCTGAGATAATTTTTCGAAAATGTAGACAGTTTTGGTCAGCGCACAAAACAGTCACAATTTGACCGGTTGAGTAGGCTGAGTAATTTTGGGTAAATGTTGACATTTTTGCGCAGCGCGCAAAACGGTCACAATTTTGCCGGGTGTGTGCGCGGGTAATTTTGGGTAAATGTAGACATTTTTGCCCAGCGGGCTAAACGGTCACAATTTTGTCGGGTGTGCGCGCTGGTAATTTTGCGTAAATGTAGACAGTTTTGTCCAGTGCGCAAAACGGTCACAATTTTGCCGCCTATGCGCACTGAGTAATTTTGGTTAAATGTAGACATTTTTGCTCAGAGCACAAAACGATCACAATCTTGTCGGTGTTGCGCGTTGAGTTACTTTGGGCAAATGTATACATATTTGGTCAGCACGCAAAATAGTCACCATTTTGACGGCTATGCGCCCAGAGTAATTTTGGGTAAATGTTGGCATTTTTGCTCAACGGGCAAAACAGACTCAATTTTGGAGGTTGTGAGGGCAGAGGAATTTTGGGAAAATTTAAATCGGTATGCTCAGCGCGCAAAACGGTCACAATTTTGCTGGTTGTGCAGGCTGAGTAATTTTGGGTAAATGTCGACATTTTTACTGCGCGCGCAAAACGGTCACAATTTTGTCGGGTGTGTGCGCTGGTAATTTTGGGTAAATGTGGACATTATTTGCGTAGTGCGTAAAACATTCACAATGTTGCGGGTTGTGCGCGCGGGGTAATTTTGTGTAAATGTAGACATTTTTGCTCAGCACGCAAAACGATAACATTTTGTCGGTTGTGCGTACCGTGTAATTTTAGGTAAATGCAGACAGTTCTGCTCAGCACGCAAAACTGTCACAATTTCGCTGGTTGTGCGTGCTGCGTAATTTTTGGAAAACGTATACAGTTTTTGATCAGCGCTCAAAATGGTCACAATTTTGCTGATTGTGCGCGTTTGGTAATTTTGGTCAAATGTAGGCAGTTTAGCTCGGTGCGCAAAACGGTCTAAATTTTGCCGGGTGTGTGCTGGATAATTTTGGGCAAATGTATACTGTTTTGCACAGGACGCAAAACAGTCACAATTTTGCCGGCTGTGCATGCTGGATAATTTTGGGTAAATGTCGACTATTTTGTAATTTTAGGTAAATGTAGACACTTTTGCTCAGCACGCAAAATGCTCACAATTTTGCCAGATGTGCGCGTTGGGTAATTTTGGTAAAATGTAGACATTTTTTGCTCTGCGCGCAAAAAGATCAACATTTTGCCGGTTGTGAGCGTTGAGTAATTGTAGTGAAATGTTGACATTTTTGGTCAATGTGCAAAACGGCCACACTTTTGCAGGTTGTGCACGCTGAGGAATTTTGGGAAAATTTATACAGTTTTGCTCTGTGCGCAAAACGGTCACAATTTTGCCGGTTGTGCGAGCTTGATAATTTTGGGTAAATGTTGACATTTTTGCCCAGTGCACAAAACGGTCACAATTTTGCCTGGTGTGTACTGCTAATTTTGGGTAAATGTAGAGATATTTGCACAGCGCGCAAAACGGTCACAATTTTGCCGGCTATGCGCGCTGAGTAATTTTGGTTAAAAGTTGACATTTTTGCACAGCGCGCAAAACAGTCAGAATTTTGCTGGCTGTGCACGCTGGATAATTTTGGGTAAATGTAGAAAATTTTTGCGCAGCGCCCAAAACAATCACAATTTTGCAGGCTGTGCATGATATGTAATTTCGGGTAAATGTAGACAATTTTGCAAAGCACGCAAAACAGTCACAATTTTGCCGGTTGTGCGCGCTGGATAATTTTGGCTAAATGGAGACTATTTTGTAATTTTGGGTAAATGTAGACACTTCTGCTCAGCACGTAAAACTGTCACAATTTTACCGGATATGCGTACTGGGTAATTTTGGTTAAATGTATTTTTTGCTCCGCGCGCAAAATGGTCACCATTAGGCCGGTTGTGGGCGTTGAGTAATTTTGGGTAAATGTAGACATTTTTGGTCACCGTGTAAAACAACAACAATTTTGCAGGTTGTTTGCGCTGAGGAATTTTGGGAAAATTTAGACAGTTTTGTTCAGCGAGCAAAACTTTCACAATTTTGCCGGTTGTGCAGGGCGAGTAATTTTGGGTAAATGTTAACATTTTTGCCCAGCGCGCAAAACGGTCACAATTTTGCCGGGTGTGTGCTGGTAATTTTGGGTAAATGTAGACAGTTTTGCCCAGCGCGCAAAACGGTCACAATTTTTCCGGATATGCGCGCTGAATAATTTTGGTTAAATGTAGACATTTTTTTTCTCAGCGCGCAAAATGGTCACAATTTTGCCGGTTGTGAGCGCTGAGTAATTTTGGAAAAATGTAGACATATTTGGTCAGCGCACAAAAACAGTCTCAATTTTGCGTGTTGTGTACGCTGCTGGATCACTTTGGGTAAATGTAGACATTTGTGCTCATCGCGTAAAAACAGTCACAATTTTGCGGGTTGTGGGCATTTGGTAATTTTGGGTAAATGTAAATATTATTTGCGTAGCACGCAAAACAGTCACATTTTTCCGGTTGTGCGCGCTGGTTTATTTTGGGTAAATGTAGACAGTTTTGTTCAGCGCGCAAAACTATCACAATTTTCTGGTTGTGCGGGCTGAGATAATTTTTCGAAAATGTAGACAGTTTTGGTCAGCGCACAAAACAGTCACAATTTTACCGGTTGAGTAGGCTGAGTAATTTTGGGTAAATGTTGACATTTTTGCGCAGCGCGCAAAACGGTCACAATTTTGCCGGGTGTGTGCGCGGGTAATTTTGGGTAAATGTAGACATTTTTGCCCAGCGGGCTAAACGGTCACAATTTTGTCGGGTGTGCGCGCTGGTAATTTTGCGTAAATGTAGACAGTTTTGTCCAGTGCGCAAAACGGTCACAATTTTGCCGCCTATGCGCACTGAGTAATTTTGGTTAAATGTAGACATTTTTGCTCAGAGCACAAAACGATCACAATCTTGTCGGTGTTGCGCGTTGAGTTACTTTGGGCAAATGTATACATATTTGGTCAGCACGCAAAATAGTCACCATTTTGACGGCTATGCGCCCAGAGTAATTTTGGGTAAATGTTGGCATTTTTGCTCAACGGGCAAAACAGACTCAATTTTGGAGGTTGTGAGGGCAGAGGAATTTTGGGAAAATTTAAATCGGTATGCTCAGCGCGCAAAACGGTCACAATTTTGCTGGTTGTGCAGGCTGAGTAATTTTGGGTAAATGTCGACATTTTTACTGCGCGCGCAAAACGGTCACAATTTTGTCGGGTGTGTGCGCTGGTAATTTTGGGTAAATGTGGACATTATTTGCGTAGTGCGTAAAACATTCACAATGTTGCGGGTTGTGCGCGCGGGGTAATTTTGTGTAAATGTAGACATTTTTGCTCAGCACGCAAAACGATAACATTTTGTCGGTTGTGCGTACCGTGTAATTTTAGGTAAATGCAGACAGTTCTGCTCAGCACGCAAAACTGTCACAATTTCGCTGGTTGTGCGTGCTGCGTAATTTTTGGAAAACGTATACAGTTTTTGATCAGCGCTCAAAATGGTCACAATTTTGCTGATTGTGCGCGTTTGGTAATTTTGGTCAAATGTAGGCAGTTTAGCTCGGTGCGCAAAACGGTCTAAATTTTGCCGGGTGTGTGCTGGATAATTTTGGGCAAATGTATACTGTTTTGCACAGGACGCAAAACAGTCACAATTTTGCCGGCTGTGCATGCTGGATAATTTTGGGTAAATGTCGACTATTTTGTAATTTTAGGTAAATGTAGACACTTTTGCTCAGCACGCAAAATGCTCACAATTTTGCCAGATGTGCGCGTTGGGTAATTTTGGTAAAATGTAGACATTTTTTGCTCTGCGCGCAAAAAGATCAACATTTTGCCGGTTGTGAGCGTTGAGTAATTGTAGTGAAATGTTGACATTTTTGGTCAATGTGCAAAACGGCCACACTTTTGCAGGTTGTGCACGCTGAGGAATTTTGGGAAAATTTATACAGTTTTGCTCTGTGCGCAAAACGGTCACAATTTTGCCGGTTGTGCGAGCTTGATAATTTTGGGTAAATGTTGACATTTTTGCCCAGGGCACAAAACGGTCACAATTTTGCCTGGTGTGTACTGCTAATTTTGGGTAAATGTAGAGATATTTGCACAGCGCGCAAAACGGTCACAATTTTGCCGGCTATGCGCGCTGAGTAATTTTGGTTAAAAGTTGACATTTTTGCACAGCGCGCAAAACAGTCAGAATTTTGCTGGCTGTGCACGCTGGATAATTTTGGGTAAATGTAGAAAATTTTTGCGCAGCGCCCAAAACAATCACAATTTTGCAGGCTGTGCATGATATGTAATTTCGGGTAAATGTAGACAATTTTGCAAAGCACGCAAAACAGTCACAATTTTGCCGGTTGTGCGCGCTGGATAATTTTGGCTAAATGGAGACTATTTTGTAATTTTGGGTAAATGTAGACACTTCTGCTCAGCACGTAAAACTGTCACAATTTTACCGGATATGCGTACTGGGTAATTTTGGTTAAATGTATTTTTTGCTCCGCGCGCAAAATGGTCACCATTAGGCCGGTTGTGGGCGTTGAGTAATTTTGGGTAAATGTAGACATTTTTGGTCACCGTGTAAAACAACAACAATTTTGCAGGTTGTTTGCGCTGAGGAATTTTGGGAAAATTTAGACAGTTTTGTTCAGCGAGCAAAACTTTCACAATTTTGCCGGTTGTGCAGGGCGAGTAATTTTGGGTAAATGTTAACATTTTTGCCCAGCGCGCAAAACGGTCACAATTTTGCCGGGTGTGTGCTGGTAATTTTGGGTAAATGTAGACAGTTTTGCCCAGCGCGCAAAACGGTCACAATTTTTCCGGATATGCGCGCTGAATAATTTTGGTTAAATGTAGACATTTTTTTTCTCAGCGCGCAAAATGGTCACAATTTTGCCGGTTGTGTGCGCTGAGTAATTTTGGAAAAATGTAGACATATTTGGTCAGCGCACAAAAGCAGTCTCAATTTTGCGTGTTGTGTACGCTGCTGGATCACTTTGGGTAAATGTAGACATTTGTGCTCATCGCGTAAAAACAGTCACAATTTTGCGGGTTGTGGGCATTTGGTAATTTTGGGTAAATGTAAATATTATTTGCGTAGCACGCAAAACAGTCACATTTTTCCGGTTGTGCGCGCTGGTTTATTTTGGGTAAATGTAGACAGTTTTGTTCAGCGCGCAAAACTATCACAGTTTTCTGGTTGTGCGGGCTGAGATAATTTTTCGAAAATGTAGACAGTTTTGGTCAGCGCACAAAACAGTCACAATTTTACCGGTTGAGTAGGCTGAGTAATTTTGGGTAAATGTTGACATTTTTGCGCAGCGCGCAAAACGGTCACAATTTTGCCGGGTGTGTGCGCGGGTAATTTTGGGTAAATGTAGACATTTTTGCCCAGCGGGCTAAACGGTCACAATTTTGTCGGGTGTGCGCGCTGGTAATTTTGCGTAAATGTAGACAGTTTTGTCCAGTGCGCAAAACGGTCACAATTTTGCCGCCTATGCGCACTGAGTAATTTTGGTTAAATGTAGACATTTTTGCTCAGAGCACAAAACGATCACAATCTTGTCGGTGTTGCGCGTTGAGTTACTTTGGGCAAATGTATACATATTTGGTCAGCACGCAAAATAGTCACCATTTTGACGGCTATGCGCCCAGAGTAATTTTGGGTAAATGTTGGCATTTTTGCTCAACGGGCAAAACAGACTCAATTTTGGAGGTTGTGAGGGCAGAGGAATTTTGGGAAAATTTAAATCGGTATGCTCAGCGCGCAAAACGGTCACAATTTTGCCGGTTGTGCAGGCTGAGTAATTTTGGGTAAATGTCGACATTTTTACTGCGCGCGCAAAACGGTCACAATTTTGTCGGGTGTGTGCGCTGGTAATTTTGGGTAAATGTGGACATTATTTGCGTAGGGCGTAAAACATTCACAATGTTGCGGGTTGTGCGCGCGGGGTAATTTTGTGTAAATGTAGACATTTTTGCTCAGCACGCAAAACGATAACATTTTGTCGGTTGTGCGTACTGTGTAATTTTAGGTAACTGCAGACAGTTCTGCTCAGCACGCAAAACTGTCACAATTTCGCTGGTTGTGCGTGCTGCGTAATTTTTGGAAAACGTATACAGTTTTGATCAGCGCTCAAAATGGTCACAATTTTGCTGATTGTGCGCGTTTGGTAATTTTGGTCAAATGTAGGCAGTTTAGCTCGGTGCGCAAAACGGTCTAAATTTTGCCGGGTGTGTGCTGGATAATTTTGGGCAAATGTATACTGTTTTGCACAGGACGCAAAACAGTCACAATTTTGCCGGCTGTGCATGCTGGATAATTTTGGGTAAATGTCGACTATTTTGTAATTTTTGGTAAATGTAGACACTTTTGCTCAGCACGCAAAATGCTCACAATTTTGCCAGATGTGCGCGTTGGGTAATTTTGGTAAAATGTAGACATTTTTTGCTCTGCGCGCAAAAAGATCAACATTTTGCCGGTTGTGAGCGTTGAGTAATTGTAGTGAAATGTTGACATTTTTGGTCAATGTGCAAAACGGCCACACTTTTGCAGGTTGTGCACGCTGAGGAATTTTGGGAAAATTTATACAGTTTTGCTCTGTGCGCAAAACGGTCACAATTTTGCCGGTTGTGCGAGCTTGATAATTTTGGGTAAATGTTGACATTTTTGCCCAGTGCACAAAACGGTCACAATTTTGCCTGGTGTGTACTGCTAATTTTGGGTAAATGTAGAGATATTTGCACAGCGCGCAAAACGGTCACAATTTTGCCGGCTATGCGCGCTGAGTAATTTTGGTTAAAAGTTGACATTTTTGCACAGCGCGCAAAACAGTCAGAATTTTGCTGGCTGTGCACGCTGGATAATTTTGGGTAAATGTAGAAAATTTTTGCGCAGCGCCCAAAACAATCACAATTTTGCAGGCTGTGCATGATATGTAATTTCGGGTAAATGTAGACAATTTTGCAAAGCACGCAAAACAGTCACAATTTTGCCGGTTGTGCGCGCTGGATAATTTTGGCTAAATGGAGACTATTTTGTAATTTTGGGTAAATGTAGACACTTCTGCTCAGCACGTAAAACTGTCACAATTTTACCGGATATGCGTACTGGGTAATTTTGGTTAAATGTATTTTTTGCTCCGCGCGCAAAATGGTCACCATTAGGCCGGTTGTGGGCGTTGAGTAATTTTGGGTAAATGTAGACATTTTTGGTCACCGTGTAAAACAACAACAATTTTGCAGGTTGTTTGCGCTGAGGAATTTTGGGAAAATTTAGACAGTTTTGTTCAGCGAGCAAAACTTTCACAATTTTGCCGGTTGTGCAGGGCGAGTAATTTTGGGTAAATGTTAACATTTTTGCCCAGCGCGCAAAACGGTCACAATTTTGCCGGGTGTGTGCTGGTAATTTTGGGTAAATGTAGACAGTTTTGCCCAGCGCGCAAAACGGTCACAATTTTTCCGGATATGCGCGCTGAATAATTTTGGTTAAATGTAGACATTTTTTTTCTCAGCGCGCAAAATGGTCACAATTTTGCCAGTTGTGAGCGCTGAGTAATTTTGGAAAAATGTAGACATATTTGGTCAGCGCACAAAAACAGTCTCAATTTTGCGTGTTGTGTACGCTGCTGCATCACTTTGGGTAAATGTAGACATTTGTGCTCATCGCGTAAAAACAGTCACAATTTTGCGGGTTGTGGGCATTTGGTAATTTTGGGTAAATGTAAATATTATTTGCGTAGCACGCAAAACAGTCACATTTTTCCGGTTGTGCGCGCTGGTTTATTTTGGGTAAATGTAGACAGTTTTGTTCAGCGCGCAAAACTATCACAGTTTTCTGGTTGTGCGGGCTGAGATAATTTTTCGAAAATGTAGACAGTTTTGGTCAGCGCACAAAACAGTCACAATTTTACCGGTTGAGTAGGCTGAGTAATTTTGGGTAAATGTTGACATTTTTGCGCAGCGCGCAAAACGGTCACAATTTTGCCGGGTGTGTGCGCGGGTAATTTTGGGTAAATGTAGACATTTTTGCCCAGCGGGCTAAACGGTCACAATTTTGTCGGGTGTGCGCGCTGGTAATTTTGCGTAAATGTAGACAGTTTTGTCCAGTGCGCAAAACGGTCACAATTTTGCCGCCTATGCGCACTGAGTAATTTTGGTTAAATGTAGACATTTTTGCTCAGAGCACAAAACGATCACAATCTTTGGTTAAATGTAGACATTTTTGCTCAGAGCACAAAACGATCACAATCTTGTCGGTGTTGCGCGTTGAGTTACTTTGGGCAAATGTATACATATTTGGTCAGCACGCAAAATAGTCACCATTTTGACGGCTATGCGCCCAGAGTAATTTTGGGTAAATGTTGGCATTTTTGCTCAACGGGCAAAACAGACTCAATTTTGGAGGTTGTGAGGGCAGAGGAATTTTGGGAAAATTTAAATCGGTATGCCCAGCGCGCAAAACGGTCACAATTTTGCTGGTTGTGCAGGCTGAGTAATTTTGGGTAAATGTCGACATTTTTACTGCGCGCGCAAAACGGTCACAATTTTGTCGGGTGTGTGCGCTGGTAATTTTGGGTAAATGTGGACATTATTTGCGTAGTGCGTAAAACATTCACAATGTTGCGGGTTGTGCGCGCGGGGTAATTTTGTGTAAATGTAGACATTTTTGCTCAGCACGCAAAACGATAACATTTTGTCGGTTGTGCGTACCGTGTAATTTTAGGTAAATGCAGACAGTTCTGCTCAGCACGCAAAACTGTCACAATTTCGCTGGTTGTGCGTGCAGCGTAATTTTTGGAAAACGTATACAGTTTTTTATCAGCGCTCAAAATGGTCACAATTTTGCTGATTGTGCGCGTTTGGTAATTTTGGTCAAATGTAGGCAGTTTAGCTCGGTGCGCAAAACGGTCTAAATTTTGCCGGGTGTGTGCTGGATAATTTTGGGCAAATGTATACTGTTTTGCACAGGACGCAAAACAGTCACAATTTTGCCGGCTGTGCATGCTGGATAATTTTGGGTAAATGTCGACTATTTTGTAATTTTAGGTAAATGTAGACACTTTTGCTCAGCACGCAAAATGCTCACAATTTTGCCAGATGTGCGCGTTGGGTAATTTTGGTAAAATGTAGACATTTTTTGCTCTGCGCGCAAAAAGATCAACATTTTGCCGGTTGTGAGCGTTGAGTAATTGTAGTGAAATGTTGACATTTTTGGTCAATGTGCAAAACGGCCACACTTTTGCAGGTTGTGCACGCTGAGGAATTTTGGGAAAATTTATACAGTTTTGCTCTGTGCGCAAAACGGTCACAATTTTGCCGGTTGTGCGAGCTTGATAATTTTGGGTAAATGTTGACAATTTTGCCCAGGGCACAAAACGGTCACAATTTTGCCTGGTGTGTACTGCTAATTTTGGGTAAATGTAGAGATATTTGCACAGCGCGCAAAACGGTCACAATTTTGCCGGCTATGCGCGCTGAGTAATTTTGGTTAAAAGTTGACATTTTTTGCACAGCGCGCAAAACCGTCAGAATTTTGCTGGCTGTGCACGCTGGATAATTTTGGGTAAATGTAGAAAATTTTTGCGCAGCGCCCAAAACAATCACAATTTTGCAGGCTGTGCATGATTTGTAATTTCGGGTAAATGTAGACAATTTTGCAAGGCACGCAAAACAGTCACAATTTTGCCGGTTGTGCGCGCTGGATAATTTTGGCTAAATGGAGACTATTTTGTAATTTTGGGTAAATGTAGACACTTCTGCTCAGCACGTAAAACTGTCACAATTTTACCGGATATGCGTACTGGGTAATTTTGGTTAAATGTATTTTTTGCTCCGCGCGCAAAATGGTCACCATTAGGCCGGTTGTGGGCGTTGAGTAATTTTGGGTAAATGTAGACATTTTTGGTCACCGTGCAAAACAACAACAATTTTGCAGGTTGTTTGCGCTGAGGAATTTTGGGAAAATTTAGACAGTTTTGTTCAGCGAGCAAAACTTTCACAATTTTGCCGGTTGTGCAGGGCGAGTAATTTTGGGTAAATGTTAACATTTTTGCCCAGCGCGCAAAACGGTCACAATTTTGCCGGGTGTGTGCTGGTAATTTTGGGTAAATGTAGACAGTTTTGCCCAGCGCGCAAAACGGTCACAATTTTTCCGGATATGCGCGCTGAATAATTTTGGTTAAATGTAGACATTTTTTTTCTCAGCGCGCAAAATGGTCACAATTTTGCCGGTTGTGAGCGCTGAGTAATTTTGGAAAAATGTAGACATATTTGGTCAGCGCACAAAAACAGTCTCAATTTTGCGTGTTGTGTACGCTGCTGGATCACTTTGGGTAAATGTAGACATTTGTGCTCATCGCGTAAAAACAGTCACAATTTTGCGGGTTGTGGGCATTTGGTAATTTTGGGTAAATGTAAATATTATTTGCGTAGCACGCAAAACAGTCACATTTTTCCGGTTGTGCGCGCTGGTTTATTTTGGGTAAATGTAGACAGTTTTGTTCAGCGCGCAAAACTATCACAATTTTCTGGTTGTGCGGGCTGAGATAATTTTTCGAAAATGTAGACAGTTTTGGTCAGCGCACAAAACAGTCACAATTTTACCGGTTGAGTAGGCTGAGTAATTTTGGGTAAATGTTGACATTTTTGCGCAGCGCGCAAAACGGTCACAATTTTGCCGGGTGTGTGCGCGGGTAATTTTGGGTAAATGTAGACATTTTTGCCCAGCGGGCTAAACGGTCACAATTTTGTCGGGTGTGCGCGCTGGTAATTTTGCGTAAATGTAGACAGTTTTGTCCAGTGCGCAAAACGGTCACAATTTTGCCGCCTATGCGCACTGAGTAATTTTGGTTAAATGTAGACATTTTTGCTCAGAGCACAAAACGATCACAATCTTGTCGGTGTTGCGCGTTGAGTTACTTTGGGCAAATGTATACATATTTGGTCAGCACGCAAAATAGTCACCATTTTGACGGCTATGCGCCCAGAGTAATTTTGGGTAAATGTTGGCATTTTTGCTCAACGGGCAAAACAGACTCAATTTTGGAGGTTGTGAGGGCAGAGGAATTTTGGGAAAATTTAAATCGGTATGCCCAGCGCGCAAAACGGTCACAATTTTGCTGGTTGTGCAGGCTGAGTAATTTTGGGTAAATGTCGACATTTTTACTGCGCGCGCAAAACGGTCACAATTTTGTCGGGTGTGTGCGCTGGTAATTTTGGGTAAATGTGGACATTATTTGCGTAGTGCGTAAAACATTCACAATGTTGCGGGTTGTGCGCGCGGGGTAATTTTGTGTAAATGTAGACATTTTTGCTCAGCACGCAAAACGATAACATTTTGTCGGTTGTGCGTACCGTGTAATTTTAGGTAAATGCAGACAGTTCTGCTCAGCACGCAAAACTGTCACAATTTCGCTGGTTGTGCGTGCAGCGTAATTTTTGGAAAACGTATACAGTTTTTTATCAGCGCTCAAAATGGTCACAATTTTGCTGATTGTGCGCGTTTGGTAATTTTGGTCAAATGTAGGCAGTTTAGCTCGGTGCGCAAAACGGTCTAAATTTTGCCGGGTGTGTGCTGGATAATTTTGGGCAAATGTATACTGTTTTGCACAGGACGCAAAACAGTCACAATTTTGCCGGCTATGCATGCTGGATAATTTTGGGTAAATGTCGACTATTTTGTAATTTTAGGTAAATGTAGACACTTTTGCTCAGCACGCAAAATGCTCACAATTTTGCCAGATGTGCGCGTTGGGTAATTTTGGTAAAATGTAGACATTTTTTGCTCTGCGCGCAAAAAGATCAACATTTTGCCGGTTGTGAGCGTTGAGTAATTGTAGTGAAATGTTGACATTTTTGGTCAATGTGCAAAACGGCCACACTTTTGCAGGTTGTGCACGCTGAGGAATTTTGGGAAAATTTATACAGTTTTGCTCTGTGCGCAAAACGGTCACAATTTTGCCGGTTGTGCGAGCTTGATAATTTTGGGTAAATGTTGACAATTTTGCCCAGGGCACAAAACGGTCACAATTTTGCCTGGTGTGTACTGCTAATTTTGGGTAAATGTAGAGATATTTGCACAGCGCGCAAAACGGTCACAATTTTGCCGGCTATGCGCGCTGAGTAATTTTGGTTAAAAGTTGACATTTTTGCACAGCGCGCAAAACCGTCAGAATTTTGCTGGCTGTGCACGCTGGATAATTTTGGGTAAATGTAGAAAATTTTTGCGCAGCGCCCAAAACAATCACAATTTTGCAGGCTGTGCATGATTTGTAATTTCGGGTAAATGTAGACAATTTTGCAAGGCACGCAAAACAGTCACAATTTTGCCGGTTGTGCGCGCTGGATAATTTTGGCTAAATGGAGACTATTTTGTAATTTTGGGTAAATGTAGACACTTCTGCTCAGCACGTAAAACTGTCACAATTTTACCGGATATGCGTACTGGGTAATTTTGGTTAAATGTATTTTTTGCTCCGCGCGCAAAATGGTCACCATTAGGCCGGTTGTGGGCGTTGAGTAATTTTGGGTAAATGTAGACATTTTTGGTCACCGTGCAAAACAACAACAATTTTGCAGGTTGTTTGCGCTGAGGAATTTTGGGAAAATTTAGACAGTTTTGTTCAGCGAGCAAAACTTTCACAATTTTGCCGGTTGTGCAGGGCGAGTAATTTTGGGTAAATGTTAACATTTTTGCCCAGCGCGCAAAACGGTCACAATTTTGCCGGGTGTGTGCTGGTAATTTTGGGTAAATGTAGACAGTTTTGCCCAGCGCGCAAAACGGTCACAATTTTTCCGGATATGCGCGCTGAATAATTTTGGTTAAATGTAGACATTTTTTTTCTCAGCGCGCAAAATGGTCACAATTTTGCCGGTTGTGAGCGCTGAGTAATTTTGGAAAAATGTAGACATATTTGGTCAGCGCACAAAAACAGTCTCAATTTTGCGTGTTGTGTACGCTGCTGGATCACTTTGGGTAAATGTAGACATTTGTGCTCATCGCGTAAAAACAGTCACAATTTTGCGGGTTGTGGGCATTTGGTAATTTTGGGTAAATGTAAATATTATTTGCGTAGCACGCAAAACAGTCACATTTTTCCGGTTGTGCGCGCTGGTTTATTTTGGGTAAATGTAGACAGTTTTGTTCAGCGCGCAAAACTATCACAATTTTCTGGTTGTGCGGGCTGAGATAATTTTTCGAAAATGTAGACAGTTTTGGTCAGCGCACAAAACAGTCACAATTTTACCGGTTGAGTAGGCTGAGTAATTTTGGGTAAATGTTGACATTTTTGCGCAGCGCGCAAAACGGTCACAATTTTGCCGGGTGTGTGCGCGGGTAATTTTGGGTAAATGTAGACATTTTTGCCCAGCGGGCTAAACGGTCACAATTTTGTCGGGTGTGCGCGCTGGTAATTTTGCGTAAATGTAGACAGTTTTGTCCAGTGCGCAAAACGGTCACAATTTTGCCGCCTATGCGCACTGAGTAATTTTGGTTAAATGTAGACATTTTTGCTCAGAGCACAAAACGATCACAATCTTGTCGGTGTTGCGCGTTGAGTTACTTTGGGCAAATGTATACATATTTGGTCAGCACGCAAAATAGTCACCATTTTGACGGCTATGCGCCCAGAGTAATTTTGGGTAAATGTTGGCATTTTTGCTCAACGGGCAAAACAGACTCAATTTTGGAGGTTGTGAGGGCAGAGGAATTTTGGGAAAATTTAAATCGGTATGCCCAGCGCGCAAAACGGTCACAATTTTGCTGGTTGTGCAGGCTGAGTAATTTTGGGTAAATGTCGACATTTTTACTGCGCGCGCAAAACGGTCACAATTTTGTCGGGTGTGTGCGCTGGTAATTTTGGGTAAATGTGGACATTATTTGCGTAGTGCGTAAAACATTCACAATGTTGCGGGTTGTGCGCGCGGGGTAATTTTGTGTAAATGTAGACATTTTTGCTCAGCACGCAAAACGATAACATTTTGTCGGTTGTGCGTACCGTGTAATTTTAGGTAAATGCAGACAGTTCTGCTCAGCACGCAAAACTGTCACAATTTCGCTGGTTGTGCGTGCAGCGTAATTTTTGGAAAACGTATACAGTTTTTTATCAGCGCTCAAAATGGTCACAATTTTGCTGATTGTGCGCGTTTGGTAATTTTGGTCAAATGTAGGCAGTTTAGCTCGGTGCGCAAAACGGTCTAAATTTTGCCGGGTGTGTGCTGGATAATTTTGGGCAAATGTATACTGTTTTGCACAGGACGCAAAACAGTCACAATTTTGCCGGCTATGCATGCTGGATAATTTTGGGTAAATGTCGACTATTTTGTAATTTTAGGTAAATGTAGACACTTTTGCTCAGCACGCAAAATGCTCACAATTTTGCCAGATGTGCGCGTTGGGTAATTTTGGTAAAATGTAGACATTTTTTGCTCTGCGCGCAAAAAGATCAACATTTTGCCGGTTGTGAGCGTTGAGTAATTGTAGTGAAATGTTGACATTTTTGGTCAATGTGCAAAACGGCCACACTTTTGCAGGTTGTGCACGCTGAGGAATTTTGGGAAAATTTATACAGTTTTGCTCTGTGCGCAAAACGGTCACAATTTTGCCGGTTGTGCGAGCTTGATAATTTTGGGTAAATGTTGACAATTTTGCCCAGGGCACAAAACGGTCACAATTTTGCCTGGTGTGTACTGCTAATTTTGGGTAAATGTAGAGATATTTGCACAGCGCGCAAAACGGTCACAATTTTGCCGGCTATGCGCGCTGAGTAATTTTGGTTAAAAGTTGACATTTTTGCACAGCGCGCAAAACCGTCAGAATTTTGCTGGCTGTGCACGCTGGATAATTTTGGGTAAATGTAGAAAATTTTTGCGCAGCGCCCAAAACAATCACAATTTTGCAGGCTGTGCATGATTTGTAATTTCGGGTAAATGTAGACAATTTTGCAAAGCATGCAAAACAGTCACAATTTTGCCGGTTGTGCGCGCTGGATAATTTTGGCTAAATGGAGACTATTTTGTAATTTTGGGTAAATGTAGACACTTCTGCTCAGCACGTAAAACTGTCACAATTTTACCGGATATGCGTACTGGGTAATTTTGGTTAAATGTATTTTTTGCTCCGCGCGCAAAATGGTCACCATTAGGCCGGTTGTGGGCGTTGAGTAATTTTGGGTAAATGTAGACATTTTTGGTCACCGTGCAAAACAACAACAATTTTGCAGGTTGTTTGCGCTGAGGAATTTTGGGAAAATTTAGACAGTTTTGTTCAGCGAGCAAAACTTTCACAATTTTGCCGGTTGTGCAGGGCGAGTAATTTTGGGTAAATGTTAACATTTTTGCCCAGCGCGCAAAACGGTCACAATTTTGCCGGGTGTGTGCTGGTAATTTTGGGTAAATGTAGACAGTTTTGCCCAGCGCGCAAAACGGTCACAATTTTTCCGGATATGCGCGCTGAATAATTTTGGTTAAATGTAGACATTTTTTTTCTCAGCGCGCAAAATGGTCACAATTTTGCCGGTTGTGAGCGCTGAGTAATTTTGGAAAAATGTAGACATATTTGGTCAGCGCACAAAAACAGTCTCAATTTTGCGTGTTGTGTACGCTGCTGGATCACTTTGGGTAAATGTAGACATTTGTGCTCATCGCGTAAAAACAGTCACAATTTTGCGGGTTGTGGGCATTTGGTAATTTTGGGTAAATGTAAATATTATTTGCGTAGCACGCAAAACAGTCACATTTTTCCGGTTGTGCGCGCTGGTTTATTTTGGGTAAATGTAGACAGTTTTGTTCAGCGCGCAAAACTATCACAATTTTCTGGTTGTGCGGGCTGAGTAATTTTTCGAAAATGTAGACAGTTTTGGTCAGCGCACAAAACAGTCACAATTTTACCGGTTGAGTAGGCTGAGTAATTTTGGGTAAATGTTGACATTTTTGCGCAGCGCGCAAAACGGTCACAATTTTGCCGGGTGTGTGCGCGGGTAATTTTGGGTAAATGTAGACATTTTTGCCCAGCGGGCTAAACGGTCACAATTTTGTCGGGTGTGCGCGCTGGTAATTTTGCGTAAATGTAGACAGTTTTGTCCAGTGCGCAAAACGGTCACAATTTTGCCGCCTATGCGCACTGAGTAATTTTGGTTAAATGTAGACATTTTTGCTCAGAGCACAAAACGATCACAATCTTGTCGGTGTTGCGCGTTGAGTTACTTTGGGCAAATGTATACATATTTGGTCAGCACGCAAAATAGTCACCATTTTGACGGCTATGCGCCCAGAGTAATTTTGGGTAAATGTTGGCATTTTTGCTCAACGGGCAAAACAGACTCAATTTTGGAGGTTGTGAGGGCAGAGGAATTTTGGGAAAATTTAAATCGGTATGCCCAGCGCGCAAAACGGTCACAATTTTGCTGGTTGTGCAGGCTGAGTAATTTTGGGTAAATGTCGACATTTTTACTGCGCGCGCAAAACGGTCACAATTTTGTCGGGTGTGTGCGCTGGTAATTTTGGGTAAATGTGGACATTATTTGCGTAGTGCGTAAAACATTCACAATGTTGCGGGTTGTGCGCGCGGGGTAATTTTGTGTAAATGTAGACATTTTTGCTCAGCACGCAAAACGATAACATTTTGTCGGTTGTGCGTACCGTGTAATTTTAGGTAAATGCAGACAGTTCTGCTCAGCACGCAAAACTGTCACAATTTCGCTGGTTGTGCGTGCTGCGTAATTTTTGGAAAACGTATACAGTTTTTTATCAGCGCTCAAAATGGTCACAATTTTGCTGATTGTGCGCGTTTGGTAATTTTGGTCAAATGTAGGCAGTTTAGCTCGGTGCGCCAAAACGGTCTAAATTTTGCCGGGTGTGTGCTGGATAATTTTGGGCAAATGTATACTGTTTTGCACAGGACGCAAAACAGTCACAATTTTGCCGGCTGTGCATGCTGGATAATTTTGGGTAAATGTCGACTATTTTGTAATTTTAGGTAAATGTAGACACTTTTGCTCAGCACGCAAAATGCTCACAATTTTGCCAGATGTGCGCGTTGGGTAATTTGGTAAAATGTAGACATTTTTGCTCTGCGCCGCAAAAAGATCAACATTTTGCCGGTTGTGAGCGTTGAGTAATTGTAGTGAAATGTTGACATTTTTGGTCAATGTGCAAAACGGCCACACTTTTGCAGGTTGTGCACGCTGAGGAATTTTGGGAAAATTTATACAGTTTTGCTCTGTGCGCAAAACGGTCACAATTTTGCCGGTTGTGCGAGCTTGATAATTTTGGGTAAATGTTGACAATTTTGCCCAGGGCACAAAACGGTCACAATTTTGCCTGGTGTGTACTGCTAATTTTGGGTAAATGTAGAGATATTTGCACAGCGCGCCAAAACGGTCACAATTTTGCCGGCTATGCGCGCTGAGTAATTTTGGTTAAAAGTTGACATTTTTGCACAGCGCGCAAAACCGTCAGAATTTTGCTGGCTGTGCACGCTGGATAATTTTGGGGTAAATGTAGAAAATTTTTGCGCAGCGCCCAAAAACAATCACAATTTTGCAGGCTGTGCATGATTTTTAATTTCGGGTAAATGTAGACAATTTTGCAAAGCCACGCAAAACAGTCACAATTTTGCCGGTTGTGCGCGCTGGATAATTTTGGCTAAATGGAGACTATTTTGTAATTTTGGGTAAATGTAGACACTTCTAGCTCAGCACGTAAAACTGTCACAATTTTACCGGATATGCGTACTGGGTAATTTTGGTTTAAATGTATTTTTTGCGTCCGCGCGCAAAATGGTCACCATTAGGCCGGTTGTGGGCGTTGAGTAATTTTGGGTAAATGTAGACATTTTTGGTCACCGTGCAAAACAACAACAATTTTGCAGGTTGTTTGCGCTGAGGAATTTTGGGAAAATTTAGACAGTTTTGTTCAGCGAGCAAAACTTTCACAATTTTGCCGGTTGTGCAGGGCGAGTAATTTTGGGTAAATGTTAACATTTTTGCCCAGCGCGCAAAACGGTCACAATTTTGCCGGGTGTGTGCTGGTAATTTTGGGTAAATGTAGACAGTTTTGCCCAGCGCGCAAAACGGTCACAATTTTTCCGGATATGCGCGCTGAATAATTTTGGTTAAATGTAGACATTTTTTTTCTCAGCGCGCAAAATGGTCACAATTTTGCCGGTTGTGAGCGCTGAGTAATTTTGGAAAATGTAGACATATTTGGTCAGCGCACAAAAATAGTCTCAATTTTGCGTGTTGTGTACGCTGCTGGATCACTTTGGGTAAATGTAGACATTTGTGCTCATCGCGTAAAAACAGTCACAATTTTGCGGGTTGTGGGCATTTGGTAATTTTGGGTAAATGTAAATATTATTTGCGTAGCACGCAAAACAGTCACATTTTTCCGGTTGTGCGCGCTGGTTTATTTTGGGTAAATGTAGACAGTTTTGTTCAGCGCGCAAAACTATCACAATTTTCTGGTTGTGCGGGCTGAGATAATTTTTCGAAAATGTAGACAGTTTTGGTCAGCGCACAAAACAGTCACAATTTTACCGGTTGAGTAGGCTGAGTAATTTTGGGTAAATGTTGACATTTTTGCGCAGCGCGCAAAACGGTCACAATTTTGCCGGGTGTGTGCGCGGGTAATTTTGGGTAAATGTAGACATTTTTGCCCAGCGGGCTAAACGGTCACAATTTTGTCGGGTGTGCGCGCTGGTAATTTTGCGTAAATGTAGACAGTTTTGTCCAGTGCGCAAAACGGTCACAATTTTGCCGCCTATGCGCACTGAGTAATTTTGGTTAAATGTAGACATTTTTGCTCAGAGCACAAAACGATCACAATCTTGTCGGTGTTGCGCGTTGAGTTACTTTGGGCAAATGTATACATATTTGGTCAGCACGCAAAATAGTCACCATTTTGACGGCTATGCGCCCAGAGTAATTTTGGGTAAATGTTGGCATTTTTGCTCAACGGGCAAAACAGACTCAATTTTGGAGGTTGTGAGGGCAGAGGAATTTTGGGAAAATTTAAATCGGTATGCCCAGCGCGCAAAACGGTCACAATTTTGCTGGTTGTGCAGGCTGAGTAATTTTGGGTAAATGTCGACATTTTTACTGCGCGCGCAAAACGGTCACAATTTTGTCGGGTGTGTGCGCTGGTAATTTTGGGTAAATGTGGACATTATTTGCGTAGTGCGTAAAACATTCACAATGTTGCGGGTTGTGCGCGCGGGGTAATTTTGTGTAAATGAAGACATTTTTTCTCAGCACGCAAAACGATAACATTTTGTCGGTTGTGCGTACCGTGTAATTTTAGGTAAATGCAGACAGTTCTGCTCAGCACGCAAAACTGTCACAATTTCGCTGGTTGTGCGTGCTGCGTAATTTTTGGAAAACGTATACAGTTTTTTATCAGCGCTCAAAATGGTCACAATTTTGCTGATTGTGCGCGTTTGGTAATTTTGGTCAAATGTAGGCAGTTTAGCTCGGTGCGCAAAACGGTCTAAATTTTGCCGGGTGTGTGCTGGATAATTTTGGGCAAATGTATACTGTTTTGCACAGGACGCAAAACAGTCACAATTTTGCCGGCTGTGCATGCTGGATAATTTTGGGTAAATGTCGACTATTTTGTAATTTTAGGTAAATGTAGACACTTTTGCTCAGCACGCAAAATGCTCACAATTTTGCCAGATGTGCGCGTTGGGTAATTTTGGTAAAATGTAGACATTTTTTGCTCTGCGCGCAAAAAGATCAACATTTTGCCGGTTGTGAGCGTTGAGTAATTGTAGTGAAATGTTGACATTTTTGGTCAATGTGCAAAACGGCCACACTTTTGCAGGTTGTGCACGCTGAGGAATTTTGGGAAAATTTATACAGTTTTGCTCTGTGCGCAAAACGGTCACAATTTTGCCGGTTGTGCGAGCTTGATAATTTTGGGTAAATGTTGTCATTTTTTGCCCAGTGCACAGAACGGTCACAATTTTGCCTGGTGTGTACTGCTAATTTTGGGTAAATGTAGAGATATTTGCACAGCGCGCAAAACGGTCACAATTTTGCCGGCTATGCGCGCTGAGTAATTTTGGTTAAAAGTTGACATTTTTTCACAGCGCGCAAAACAGTCAGAATTTTGCTGGCTGTGCACGCTGGATAATTTTGGGTAAATGTAGAAAATTTTTGCGCAGCGCCCAAAACAATCACAATTTTGCAGGCTGTGCATGATATGTAATTTCGGGTAAATGTAGACAATTTTGCAAAGCACGCAAAACAGTCACAATTTTGCCAGTTGTGCGCGCTGGATAATTTTGGCTAAATGGAGACTATTTTGTAATTTTGGGTAAATGTAGACACTTCTGCTCAGCACGTAAAACTGTCACAATTTTACCGGATATGCGTACTGGGTAATTTTGGTTAAATGTATTTTTTGCTCCGCGCGCAAAATGGTCACCATTAGGCCGGTTGTGGGCGTTGAGTAATTTTGGGTAAATGTAGACATTTTTTGTCACCGTGTAAAACAACAACAATTTTGCAGGTTGTTTGCGCTGAGGAATTTTGGGAAAATTTAGACAGTTTTGTTCAGCGAGCAAAACTTTCACAATTTTACCGGTTGTGCAGGGCGAGTAATTTTGGGTAAATGTTAACATTTTTGCCCAGCGCGCAAAACGGTCACAATTTTGCCGGGTGTGTGCTGGTAATTTTGGGTAAATGTAGACAGTTTTGCCCAGCGCGCAAAACGGTCACAATTTTTCCGGATATGCGCGCTGAATAATTTTGGTTAAATGTAGACATTTTTTTTCTCAGCGCGCAAAATGGTCACAATTTTGCCGGTTGTGAGCGCTGAGTAATTTTGGAAAAATGTAGACATATTTGGTCAGCGCACAAAAATAGTCTCAATTTTGCGTGTTGTGTACGCTGCTGGATCACTTTGGGTAAATGTAGACATTTGTGCTCATCGCGTAAAAACAGTCACAATTTTGCGGGTTGTGGGCATTTGGTAATTTTGGGTAAATGTAAATATTATTTGCGTAGCACGCAAAACAGTCACATTTTTCCGGTTGTGCGCACTGGTTTATTTTGGGTAAATGTAGACAGTTTTGTTCAGCGCGCAAAACTATCACAATTTTCCGGTTGTGCGGGCTGAGATAATTTTTCGAAAATGTAGACAGTTTTGGTCAGCGCACAAAACAGTCACAATTTTACCGGTTGAGTAGGCTGAGTAATTTTGGGTAAATGTTGATATTTTTGCGCAGCGCGCAAAACGGTCACAATTTTGCCGGGTGTGTGCGCGGGTAATTTTGGGTAAATGTAGACATTTTTGCCCAGCAGGCTAAACGGTCACAATTTTGTCGGGTGTGCGCGCTGGTAAAGTTGCGTAAATGTAGACAGTTTTGTCCAGTGCGCAAAACGGTCACAATTTTGCCGCCTATGCGCACTGAGTAATTTTGGTTAAATGTAGACATTTTTGCTCAGAGCACAAAACGATCACAATCTTGTCGGTGTTGCGCGTTGAGTTACTTTGGGCAAATGTATACATATTTGGTCAGCACGCAAAATAGTCACCATTTTGACGGCTATGCGCCCAGAGTAATTTTGGGTAAATGTTGGCATTTTTGCTCAACGGGCAAAACAGACTCAATTTTGGAGGTTTTGAGGGCAGAGGAATTTTGGGAAAATTTAAATCGGTATGCTCAGCGCGCAAAACGGTCACAATTTTGCTGGTTGTGCAGGCTGAGTAATTTTGGGTAAATGTCGACATTTTTACTGCGCGCGCAAAACGGTCACAATTTTGTCGGGTGTGTGCGCTGGTAATTTTGGGTAAATGTGGACATTATTTGCGTAGTGCGTAAAACATTCACAATGTTGCGGGTTGTGCGCGCGGGGTAATTTTGTGTAAATGGAGACAGTTTTGCTCAGCACGCAAAACGATAACATTTTGTCGGTTGTGCGTACTGTGTAATTTTAGGTAAATGCAGACAGTTCTGCTCAGCACGCAAAACTGTCACAATTTCGCTGGTTGTGCGTGCTGCGTAATTTTTGGAAAACGTATACAGTTTTTGATCAGCGCTCAAAATGGTCACAATTTTGCTGATTGTGCGCGTTTGGTAATTTTGGTCAAATGTAGGCAGTTTAGCTCGGTGCGCAAAACGGTCTAAATTTTGCCGGGTGTGTGCTGGATAATTTTGGGCAAATGTATACTGTTTTGCACAGGACGCAAAACAGTCACAATTTTGCCGGCTGTGCATGCTGGATAATTTTGGGTAAATGTCGACTATTTTGTAATTTTAGGTAAATGTAGACACTTTTGCTCAGCACGCAAAATGCTCACAATTTTGCCAGATGTGCGCGTTGGGTAATTTTGGTAAAATGTAGACATTTTTTGCTCTGCGCGCAAAAAGATCAACATTTTGCCGGTTGTGAGCGTTGAGTAATTGTAGTGAAATGTTGACATTTTTGGTCAATGTGCAAAACGGCCACACTTTTGCAGGTTGTGCACGCTGAGGAATTTTGGGAAAATTTATACAGTTTTGCTCTGTGCGCAAAACGGTCACAATTTTGCCGGTTGTGCGAGCTTGATAATTTTGGGTAAATGTTGTCATTTTTGCCCAGTGCACAGAACGGTCACAATTTTGCCTGGTGTGTACTGCTAATTTTGGGTAAATGTAGAGATATTTGCACAGCGCGCAAAACGGTCACAATTTTGCCGGCTATGCGCGCTGAGTAATTTTGGTTAAAAGTTGACATTTTTTCACAGCGCGCAAAACAGTCAGAATTTTGCTGGCTGTGCACGCTGGATAATTTTGGGTAAATGTAGAAAATTTTTGCGCAGCGCCCAAAACAATCACAATTTTGCAGGCTGTTCATGATATGTAATTTCGGGTAAATGTAGACAATTTTGCAAAGCACGCAAAACAGTCACAATTTTGCCGGTTGTGCGCGCTGGATAATTTTGGCTAAATGGAGACTATTTTGTAATTTTGGGTAAATGTAGACACTTCTGCTCAGCACGTAAAACTGTCACAATTTTACCGGATATGCGTACTGGGTAATTTTGGTTAAATGTATTTTTTGCTCCGCGCGCAAAATGGTCACCATTAGGCCGGTTGTGGGCGTTGAGTAATTTTGGGTAAATGTAGACATTTTTTGTCACCGTGTAAAACAACAACAATTTTGCAGGTTGTTTGCGCTGAGGAATTTTGGGAAAATTTAGACAGTTTTGTTCAGCGAGCAAAACTTTCACAATTTTGCCGGTTGTGCAGGGCGAGTAATTTTGGTTAAATGTTAACATTTTTGCCCAGCGCGCAAAACGGTCACAATTTTGCCGGGTGTGTGCTGGTAATTTTGGGTAAATGTAGACAGTTTTGCCCAGCGCGCAAAACGGTCACAATTTTTCCGGATATGCGCGCTGAATAATTTTGGTTAAATTTAGACATTTTTTTTCTCAGCGCGCAAAATGGTCACAATTTTGCCGGTTGTGAGCGCTGAGTAATTTTGGAAAAATGTAGACATATTTGGTCAGCGCACAAAAATAGTCTCAATTTTGCGTGTTGTGTACGCTGCTGGATCACTTTGGGTAAATGTAGACATTTGTGCTCATCGCGTAAAAACAGTCACAATTTTGCGGGTTGTGGGCATTTGGTAATTTTGGGTAAATGTAAATATTATTTGCGTAGCACGCAAAACAGTCACATTTTTCCGGTTGTGCGCACTGGTTTATTTTGGGTAAATGTAGACAGTTTTGTTCAGCGCGCAAAACTATCACAATTTTCTGGTTGTGCGGGCTGAGATAATTTTTCGAAAATGTAGACAGTTTTGGTCAGCGCACAAAACAGTCACAATTTTACCGGTTGAGTAGGCTGAGTAATTTTGGGTAAATGTTGACATTTTTGCGCAGCGCGCAAAACGGTCACAATTTTGCCGGGTGTGTGCGCGGGTAATTTTGGGTAAATGTAGACATTTTTGCCCAGCAGGCTAAACGGTCACAATTTTGTCGGGTGTGTGCGCTGGTAAAGTTGCGTAAATGTAGACAGTTTTGTCCAGTGCGCAAAACGGTCACAATTTTGCCGCCTATGCGCACTGAGTAATTTTGGTTAAATGTAGACATTTTTGCTCAGAGCACAAAACGATCACAATCTTGTCGGTGTTGCGCGTTGAGTTACTTTGGGCAAATGTATACATATTTGGTCAGCACGCAAAATAGTCACCATTTTGACGGCTATGCGCCCAGAGTAATTTTGGGTAAATGTTGGCATTTTTGCTCAACGGGCAAAACAGACTCAATTTTGGAGGTTGTGAGGGCAGAGGAATTTTGGGAAAATTTAAATCGGTATGCTCAGCGCGCAAAACGGTCACAATTTTGCTGGTTGTGCAGGCTGAGTAATTTTGGGTAAATGTCGACATTTTTACTGCGCGCGCAAAACGGTCACAATTTTGTCGGGTGTGTGCGCTGGTAATTTTGGGTAAATGTGGACATTATTTGCGTAGTGCGTAAAACATTCACAATGTTGCGGGTTGTGCGCGCGGGGTAATTTTGTGTAAATGGAGACAGTTTTGCTCAGCACGCAAAACGATAACATTTTGTCGGTTGTGCGTACTGTGTAATTTTAGGTAAATGCAGACAGTTCTGCTCAGCACGCAAAACTGTCACAATTTCGCTGGTTGTGCGTGCTGCGTAATTTTTGGAAAACGTATACAGTTTTTGATCAGCGCTCAAAATGGTCACAATTTTGCTGATTGTGCGCGTTTGGTAATTTTGGTCAAATGTAGGCAGTTTAGCTCGGTGCGCAAAACGGTCTAAATTTTGCCGGGTGTGTGCTGGATAATTTTGGGCAAATGTATACTGTTTTGCACAGGACGCAAAACAGTCACAATTTTGCCGGCTGTGCATGCTGGATAATTTTGGGTAAATGTCGACTATTTTGTAATTTTAGGTAAATGTAGACACTTTTGCTCAGCACGCAAAATGCTCACAATTTTGCCAGATGTGCGCGTTGGGTAATTTTGGTAAAATGTAGACATTTTTTGCTCTGCGCGCAAAAAGATCAACATTTTGCCGGTTGTGAGCGTTGAGTAATTGTAGTGAAATGTTGACATTTTTGGTCAATGTGCAAAACGGCCACACTTTTGCAGGTTGTGCACGCTGAGGAATTTTGGGAAAATTTATACAGTTTTGCTCTGTGCGCAAAACGGTCACAATTTTGCCGGTTGTGCGAGCTTGATAATTTTGGGTAAATGTTGTCATTTTTGCCCAGTGCACAGAACGGTCACAATTTTGCCTGGTGTGTACTGCTAATTTTGGGTAAATGTAGAGATATTTGCACAGCGCGCAAAACGGTCACAATTTTGCCGGCTATGCGCGCTGAGTAATTTTGGTTAAAAGTTGACATTTTTTCACAGCGCGCAAAACAGTCAGAATTTTGCTGGCTGTGCACGCTGGATAATTTTGGGTAAATGTAGAAAATTTTTGCGCAGCGCCCAAAACAATCACAATTTTGCAGGCTGTGCATGATATGTAATTTTGGGTAAATGTAGACAATTTTGCAAAGCACGCAAAACAGTCACAATTTTGCCGGTTGTGCGCGCTGGATAATTTTGGCTAAATGGAGACTATTTTGTAATTTTGGGTAAATGTAGACACTTCTGCTCAGCACGTAAAACTGTCACAATTTTACCGGATATGCGTACTGGGTAATTTTGGTTAAATGTATTTTTTTGCTCCGCGCGCAAAATGGTCACCATTAGGCCGGTTGTGGGCGTTGAGTAATTTTGGGTAAATGTAGAAATTTTTTGTCACCGTGTAAAACAACAACAATTTTGCAGGTTGTTTGCGCTGAGGAATTTTGGGAAAATTTAGACAGTTTTGTTCAGCGAGCAAAACTTTCACAATTTTGCCGGTTGTGCAGGGCGAGTAATTTTGGTTAAATGTTAACATTTTTGCCCAGCGCGCAAAACGGTCACAATTTTGCCGGGTGTGTGCTGGTAATTTTGGGTAAATGTAGACAGTTTTGCCCAGCGCGCAAAACGGTCACAATTTTTCCGGATATGCGCGCTGAATAATTTTGGTTAAATGTAGACATTTTTTTTCTCAGCGCGCAAAATGGTCACAATTTTGCCGGTTGTGAGCGCTGAGTAATTTTGGAAAAATGTAGACATATTTGGTCAGCGCACAAAAATAGTCTCAATTTTGCGTGTTGTGTACGCTGCTGGATCACTTTGGGTAAATGTAGACATTTGTGCTCATCGCGTAAAAACAGTCACAATTTTGCGGGTTGTGGGCATTTGGTAATTTTGGGTAAATGTAAATATTATTTGCGTAGCACGCAAAACAGTCACATTTTTCCGGTTGTGCGCACTGGTTTATTTTGGGTAAATGTAGACAGTTTTGTTCAGCGCGCAAAACTATCACAATTTTCTGGTTGTGCGGGCTGAGATAATTTTTCGAAAATGTAGACAGTTTTGGTCAGCGCACAAAACAGTCACAATTTTACCGGTTGAGTAGGCTGAGTAATTTTGGGTAAATGTTGACATTTTTTGCGCAGCGCGCAAAACGGTCACAATTTTGCCGGGTGTGTGCGCGGGTAATTTTGGGTAAATGTAGACATTTTTGCCCAGCAGGCTAAACGGTCACAATTTTGTCGGGTGTGCGCGCTGGTAAAGTTGCGTAAATGTAGACAGTTTTGTCCAGTGCGCAAAACGGTCACAATTTTGCCGCCTATGCGCACTGAGTAATTTTGGTTAAATGTAGACATTTTTGCTCAGAGCACAAAACGATCACAATCTTGTCGGTGTTGCGCGTTGAGTTACTTTGGGCAAATGTATACATATTTGGTCAGCACGCAAAATAGTCACCATTTTGACGGCTATGCGCCCAGAGTAATTTTGGGTAAATGTTGGCATTTTTGCTCAACGGGCAAAACAGACTCAATTTTGGAGGTTGTGAGGGCAGAGGAATTTTGGGAAAATTTAAATCGGTACGCTCAGCGCGCAAAACGGTCACAATTTTGCTGGTTGTGCAGGCTGAGTAATTTTGGGTAAATGTCGACATTTTTACTGCGCGCGCAAAACGGTCACAATTTTGTCGGGTGTGTGCGCTGGTAATTTTGGGTAAATGTGGACATTATTTGCGTAGTGCGTAAAACATTCACAATGTTGCGGGTTGTGCGCGCGGGGTAATTTTGTGTAAATGTAGACATTTTTGCTCAGCACGCAAAACGATAACATTTTGTCGGTTGTGCGTACTGTGTAATTTTAGGTAAATGCAGACAGTTCTGCTCAGCACGCAAAACTGTCACAATTTCGCTGGTTGTGCGTGCTGCGTAATTTTTGGAAAACGTATACAGTTTTTGATCAGCGCTCAAAATGGTCACAATTTTGCTGATTGTGCGCGTTTGGTAATTTTGGTCAAATGTAGGCAGTTTAGCTCGGTGCGCAAAACGGTCTAAATTTTGCCGGGTGTGTGCTGGATAATTTTGGGCAAATGTATACTGTTTTGCACAGGACGCAAAACAGTCACAATTTTGCCGGCTGTGCATGCTGGATAATTTTGGGTAAATGTCGACTATTTTGTAATTTTAGGTAAATGTAGACACTTTTGCTCAGCACGCAAAATGCTCACAATTTTGCCAGATGTGCGCGTTGGGTAATTTTGGTAAAATGTAGACATTTTTTGCTCTGCGCGCAAAAAGATCAACATTTTGCCGGTTGTGAGCGTTGAGTAATTGTAGTGAAATGTTGACATTTTTGGTCAATGTGCAAAACGGCCACACTTTTGCAGGTTGTGCACGCTGAGGAATTTTGGGAAAATTTATACAGTTTTGCTCTGTGCGCAAAACGGTCACAATTTTGCCGGTTGTGCGAGCTTGATAATTTTGGGTAAATGTTGTCATTTTTGCCCAGTGCACAAAACGGTCACAATTTTGCCTGGTGTGTACTGCTAATTTTGGGTAAATGTAGAGATATTTGCACAGCGCGCAAAACGGTCACAATTTTGCCGGCTATGCGCGCTGAGTAATTTTGGTTAAAAGTTGACATTTTTTCACAGCGCGCAAAACAGTCAGAATTTTGCTGGCTGTGCACGCTGGATAATTTTGGGTAAATGTAGAAAATTTTTGCGCAGCGCCCAAAACAATCACAATTTTGCAGGCTGTGCATGATATGTAATTTTGGGTAAATGTAGACAATTTTGCAAAGCACGCAAAACAGTCACAATTTTGCCGGTTGTGCGCGCTGGATAATTTTGGCTAAATGGAGACTATTTTGTAATTTTGGGTAAATGTAGACACTTCTGCTCAGCACGTAAAACTGTCACAATTTTACCGGATATGCGTACTGGGTAATTTTGGTTAAATGTATTTTTTGCTCCGCGCGCAAAATGGTCACCATTAGGCCGGTTGTGGGCGTTGAGTAATTTTGGGTAAATGTAGACATTTTTTGTCACCGTGTAAAACAACAACAATTTTGCAGGTTGTTTGCGCTGAGGAATTTTGGGAAAATTTAGACAGTTTTGTTCAGCGAGCAAAACTTTCACAATTTTGCCGGTTGTGCAGGGCGAGTAATTTTGGGTAAATGTTAACATTTTTGCCCAGCGCGCAAAACGGTCACAATTTTGCCGGGTGGGTGCTGGTAATTTTGGGTAAATGTAGACAGTTTTGCCCAGCGCGCAAAACGGTCACAATTTTTCCGGATATGCGCGCTGAATAATTTTGGTTAAATGTAGACATTTTTTTTCTCAGCGCGCAAAATGGTCACAATTTTGCCGGTTGTGAGCGCTGAGTAATTTTGGAAAAATGTAGACATATTTGGTCAGCGCACAAAAATAGTCTCAATTTTGCGTGTTGTGTACGCTGCTGGATCACTTTGGGTAAATGTAGACATTTGTGCTCATCGCGTAAAAACAGTCACAATTTTGCGGGTTGTGGGCATTTGGTAATTTTGGGTAAATGTAAATATTATTTGCGTAGCACGCAAAACAGTCACATTTTTCCGGTTGTGCGCACTGGTTTATTTTGGGTAAATGTAGACAGTTTTGTTCAGCGCGCAAAACTATCACAATTTTCTGGTTGTGCGGGCTGAGATAATTTTTAGAAAATGTAGACAGTTTTGGTCAGCGCACAAAACAGTCACAATTTTACCGGTTGAGTAGGCTGAGTAATTTTGGGTAAATGTTGACATTTTTGCGCAGCGCGCAAAACGGTCACAATTTTGCCGGGTGTGTGCGCGGGTAATTTTGGGTAAATGTAGACATTTTTGCCCAGCAGGCTAAACGGTCACAATTTTGTCGGGTGTGCGCGCTGGTAAAGTTGCGTAAATGTAGACAGTTTTGTCCAGTGCGCAAAACGGTCACAATTTTGCCGCCTATGCGCACTGAGTAATTTTGGTTAAATGTAGACATTTTTGCTCAGAGCACAAAACGATCACAATCTTGTCGGTGTTGCGCGTTGAGTTACTTTGGGCAAATGTATACATATTTGGTCAGCACGCAAAATAGTCACCATTTTGACGGCTATGCGCCCAGAGTAATTTTGGGTAAATGTTGGCATTTTTGCTCAACGGGCAAAACAGACTCAATTTTGGAGGTTGTGAGGGCAGAGGAATTTTGGGAAAATTTAAATCGGTACGCTCAGCGCGCAAAACGGTCACAATTTTGCTGGTTGTGCAGGCTGAGTAATTTTGGGTAAATGTCGACATTTTTACTGCGCGCGCAAAACGGTCACAATTTTGTCGGGTGTGTGCGCTGGTAATTTTGGGTAAATGTGGACATTATTTGCGTAGTGCGTAAAACATTCACAATGTTGCGGGTTGTGCGCGCGGGGTAATTTTGTGTAAATGTAGACATTTTTGCTCAGCACGCAAAACGATAACATTTTGTCGGTTGTGCGTACTGTGTAATTTTAGGTAAATGCAGACAGTTCTGCTCAGCACGCAAAACTGTCACAATTTCGCTGGTTGTGCGTGCTGCGTAATTTTTGGAAAACGTATACAGTTTTTGATCAGCGCTCAAAATGGTCACAATTTTGCTGATTGTGCGCGTTTGGTAATTTTGGTCAAATGTAGGCAGTTTAGCTCGGTGCGCAAAACGGTCTAAATTTTGCCGGGTGTGTGCTGGATAATTTTGGGCAAATGTATACTGTTTTGCACAGGACGCAAAACAGTCACAATTTTGCCGGCTGTGCATGCTGGATAATTTTGGGTAAATGTCGACTATTTTGTAATTTTAGGTAAATGTAGACACTTTTGCTCAGCACGCAAAATGCTCACAATTTTGCCAGATGTGCGCGTTGGGTAATTTTGGTAAAATGTAGACATTTTTTGCTCTGCGCGCAAAAAGATCAACATTTTGCCGGTTGTGAGCGTTGAGTAATTGTAGTGAAATGTTGACATTTTTGGTCAATGTGCAAAACGGCCACACTTTTGCAGGTTGTGCACGCTGAGGAATTTTGGGAAAATTTATACAGTTTTGCTCTGTGCGCAAAACGGTCACAATTTTGCCGGTTGTGCGAGCTTGATAATTTTGGGTAAATGTTGTCATTTTTGCCCAGTGCACAAAACGGTCACAATTTTGCCTGGTGTGTACTGCTAATTTTGGGTAAATGTAGAGATATTTGCACAGCGCGCAAAACGGTCACAATTTTGCCGGCTATGCGCGCTGAGTAATTTTGGTTAAAAGTTGACATTTTTTCACAGCGCGCAAAACAGTCAGAATTTTGCTGGCTGTGCACGCTGGATAATTTTGGGTAAATGTAGAAAATTTTTGCGCAGCGCCCAAAACAATCACAATTTTGCAGGCTGTGCATGATATGTAATTTTGGGTAAATGTAGACAATTTTGCAAAGCACGCAAAACAGTCACAATTTTGCCGGTTGTGCGCGCTGGATAATTTTGGCTAAATGGAGACTATTTTGTAATTTTGGGTAAATGTAGACACTTCTGCTCAGCACGTAAAAACTGTCACAATTTTACCGGATATGCGTACTGGGTAATTTTGGTTAAATGTATTTTTTGCTCCGCGCGCAAAATGGTCACCATTAGGCCGGTTGTGGGCGTTGAGTAATTTTGGGTAAATGTAGACATTTTTTGTCACCGTGTAAAACAACAACAATTTTGCAGGTTGTTTGCGCTGAGGAATTTTGGGAAAATTTAGACAGTTTTGTTCAGCGAGCAAAACTTTCACAATTTTGCCGGTTGTGCAGGGCGAGTAATTTTGGGTAAATGTTAACATTTTTGCCCAGCGCGCAAAACGGTCACAATTTTGCCGGGTGGGTGCTGGTAATTTTGGGTAAATGTAGACAGTTTTGCCCAGCGCGCAAAACGGTCACAATTTTTCCGGATATGCGCGCTGAATAATTTTGGTTAAATGTAGACATTTTTTTTCTCAGCGCGCAAAATGGTCACAATTTTGCCGGTTGTGAGCGCTGAGTAATTTTGGAAAAATGTAGACATATTTGGTCAGCGCACAAAAATAGTCTCAATTTTGCGTGTTGTGTACGCTGCTGGATCACTTTGGGTAAATGTAGACATTTGTGCTCATCGCGTAAAAACAGTCACAATTTTGCGGGTTGTGGGCATTTGGTAATTTTGGGTAAATGTAAATATTATTTGCGTAGCACGCAAAACAGTCACATTTTTCCGGTTGTGCGCACTGGTTTATTTTGGGTAAATGTAGACAGTTTTGTTCAGCGCGCAAAACTATCACAATTTTTCTGGTTGTGCGGGCTGAGATAATTTTTAGAAAATGTAGACAGTTTTGGTCAGCGCACAAAACAGTCACAATTTTACCGGTTGAGTAGGCTGAGTAATTTTGGGTAAATGTTGACATTTTTGCGCAGCGCGCAAAACGGTCACAATTTTGCCGGGTGTGTGCGCGGGTAATTTTGGGTAAATGTAGACATTTTTGCCCAGCAGGCTAAACGGTCACAATTTTGTCGGGTGTGCGCGCTGGTAAAGTTGCGTAAATGTAGACAGTTTTGTCCAGTGCGCAAAACGGTCACAATTTTGCCGCCTATGCGCACTGAGTAATTTTGGTTAAATGTAGACATTTTTGCTCAGAGCACAAAACGATCACAATCTTGTCGGTGTTGCGCGTTGAGTTACTTTGGGCAAATGTATACATATTTGGTCAGCACGCAAAATAGTCACCATTTTGACGGCTATGCGCCCAGAGTAATTTTGGGGTAAATGTTGGCATTTTAAATTTTCCCAAAATTCCTCTGCCCTCACAACCTCCAAAATTGAGTCTGTTTTGCCCGTTGAGCAAAAATGCCAACATTTACCCAAAATTACTCTGGGCGCATAGCCGTCAAAATGGTGACTATTTTGCGTGCTGACCAAATATGTATACATTTGCCCAAAGTAACTCAACGCGCAACACCGACAAGATTGTGATCGTTTTGTGCTCTGAGCAAAAATGTCTACATTTAACCAAAATTACTCAGTGCGCATAGGCGGCAAAATTGTGACCGTTTTGCGCACTGGACAAAACTGTCTACATTTACGCAACTTTACCAGCGCGCACACCCGACAAAATTGTGACCGTTTAGCCTGCTGGGCAAAAATGTCTACATTTAACCAAAATTACCCGCGCACACACCCGGCAAAATTGTGACCGTTTTGCGCGCTGCGCAAAAATGTCAACATTTACCCAAAATTACTCAGCCTACTCAACCGGTAAAATTGTGACTGTTTTGTGCGCTGACCAAAACTGTCTACATTTTCGAAAAATTATCTCAGCCCGCACAACCGGAAAATTGTGATAGTTTTGCGCGCTGAACAAAACTGTCTACATTTACCCAAAATAAACCAGTGCGCACAACCGGAAAAATGTGACTGTTTTGCGTGCTACGCAAATAATATTTACATTTACCCAAAATTACCAAATGCCCACAACCCGCAAAATTGTGACTGTTTTTACGCGATGAGCACAAATGTCTACATTTACCCAAAGTGATCCAGCAGCGTACACAACACGCAAAATTGAGACTATTTTTGTGCGCTGACCAAATATGTCTACATTTTTCCAAAATTACTCAGCGCTCACAACCGGCAAAATTGTGACCATTTTGCGCGCTGAGAAAAAAAATGTCTACATTTAACCAAAATTATTCAGCGCGCATATCCGGAAAAATTGTGACCGTTTTGCGCGCTGGGCAAAACTGTCTACATTTACCCAAAATTACCAGCACACACCCGGCAAAATTGTGACCGTTTTGCGCGCTGGGCAAAAATGTTAACATTTACCCAAAATTACTCGCCCTGCACAACCGGCAAAATTGTGAAAGTTTTGCTCGCTGAACAAAACTGTCTAAATTTTCCCAAAATTCCTCAGCGCAAACAACCTGCAAAATTGTTGTTGTTTTACACGGTGACAAAAAATGTCTACATTTACCCAAAATTACTCAACGCCCACAACCGGCCTAATGGTGACCATTTTGCGCGCGGAGCAAAAAATACATTTAACCAAAATTACCCAGTACGCATATCCGGTAAAATTGTGACAGTTTTACGTGCTGAGCAGAAGTGTCTACATTTACCCAAAATTACAAAATAGTCTCCATTTAGCCAAAATTATCCAGCGCGCACAACCGGCAAAATTGTGACTGTTTTGCGTGCTTTGCAAAATTGTCTACATTTACCCGAAATTACATATCATGCACAGCCTGCAAAATTGTGATTGTTTTGGGCGCTGCGCAAAAATTTTCTACATTTACCCAAAATTATCCAGCGTGCACAGCCAGCAAAATTCTGACTGTTTTGCGCGCTGTGAAAAAATGTCAACTTTTAACCAAAATTACTCAGCGCGCATAGCCGGCAAAATTGTGACCGTTTTGCGCGCTGTGCAAATATCTCTACATTTACCCAAAATTAGCAGTACACACCAGGCAAAATTGTGACCGTTTTGTGCACTGGGCAAAAATGACAACATTTACCCAAAATTATCAAGCTCGCACAACCGGCAAAATTGTGACCGTTTTGCGCACAGAGCAAAACTGTATAAATTTTCCCAAAATTCCTCAGCGTGCACAACCTGCAAAAGTGTGGCCGTTTTGCACATTGACCAAAAATGTCAACATTTCACTACAATTACTCAACGCTCACAACCGGCAAAATGTTGATCTTTTTGCGCGCAGAGCAAAAAATGTCTACATTTTACCAAAATTACCCAACGCGCACATCTGGCAAAATTGTGAGCATTTTGCGTGCTGAGCAAAAGTGTCTACATTTACCTAAAATTACAAAATAGTCGACATTTACCCAAAATTATCCAGCATGCACAGCCGGCAAAATTGTGACTGTTTTGCGTCCTGTGCAAAACAGTATACATTTGCCCAAAATTATCCAGCACACACCCGGCAAAATTTAGACCGTTTTGCGCACCGAGCTAAACTGCCTACATTTGACCAAAATTACCAAACGCGCACAATCAGCAAAATTGTGACCATTTTGAGCGCTGATCAAAAACTGTATACGTTTTCCAAAAATTACGCAGCACGCACAACCAGCGAAATTGTGACAGTTTTGCGTGCTGAGCAGAACTGTCTGCATTTACCTAAAATTACACAGTACGCACAACCGACAAAATGTTATCGTTTTGCGTGCTGAGCAAAACTGTCTCCATTTACACAAAATTACCCCGCGCGCACAACCCGCAACATTGTGAATGTTTTACGCACTACGCAAATAATGTCCACATTTACCCAAAATTACCAGCGCACACACCCGACAAAATTGTGACCGTTTTGCGCGCGCAGTAAAAATGTCGACATTTACCCAAAATTACTCAGCCTGCACAACCAGCAAAATTGTGACCGTTTTGCGCGCTGAGCGTACCGATTTAAATTTTCCCAAAATTCCTCTGCCCTCACAACCTCCAAAATTGAGTCTGTTTTGCCCGTTGAGCAAAAATGCCAACATTTACCCAAAATTACTCTGGGCGCATAGCCGTCAAAATGGTGACTATTTTGCGTGCTGACCAAATATGTATACATTTGCCCAAAGTAACTCAACGCGCAACACCGACAAGATTGTGATCGTTTTGTGCTCTGAGCAAAAATGTCTACATTTAACCAAAATTACTCAGTGCGCATAGGCGGCAAAATTGTGACCGTTTTGCGCACTGGACAAAACTGTCTACATTTACGCAACTTTACCAGCGCGCACACCCGACAAAATTGTGACCGTTTAGCCTGCTGGGCAAAAATGTCTACATTTACCCAAAATTACCCGCGCACACACCCGGCAAAATTGTGACCGTTTTGCGCGCTGCGCAAAAATGTCAACATTTACCCAAAATTACTCAGCCTACTCAACCGGTAAAATTGTGACTGTTTTGTGCGCTGACCAAAACTGTCTACATTTTCGAAAAATTATCTCAGCCCGCACAACCGGAAAATTGTGATAGTTTTGCGCGCTGAACAAAACTGTCTACATTTACCCAAAATAAACCAGTGCGCACAACCGGAAAAATGTGACTGTTTTGCGTGCTACGCAAATAATATTTACATTTACCCAAAATTACCAAATGCCCACAACCCGCAAAATTGTGACTGTTTTTACGCGATGAGCACAAATGTCTACATTTACCCCAAGTGATCCAGCAGCGTACACAACACGCAAAATTGAGACTATTTTTGTGCGCTGACCAAATATGTCTACATTTTTCCAAAATTACTCAGCGCTCACAACCGGCAAAATTGTGACCATTTTGCGCGCTGAGAAAAAAAATGTCTACATTTAACCAAAATTATTCAGCGCGCATATCCGGAAAAATTGTGACCGTTTTGCGCGCTGGGCAAAACTGTCTACATTTACCCAAAATTACCAGCACACACCCGGCAAAATTGTGACCGTTTTGCGCGCTGGGCAAAAATGTTAACATTTACCCAAAATTACTCGCCCTGCACAACCGGCAAAATTGTGAAAGTTTTGCTCGCTGAACAAAACTGTCTAAATTTTCCCAAAATTCCTCAGCGCAAACAACCTGCAAAATTGTTGTTGTTTTACACGGTGACAAAAAATGTCTACATTTACCCAAAATTACTCAACGCCCACAACCGGCCTAATGGTGACCATTTTGCGCGCGGAGCAAAAAATACATTTAACCAAAATTACCCAGTACGCATATCCGGTAAAATTGTGACAGTTTTACGTGCTGAGCAGAAGTGTCTACATTTACCCAAAATTACAAAATAGTCTCCATTTAGCCAAAATTATCCAGCGCGCACAACCGGCAAAATTGTGACTGTTTTGCGTGCTTTGCAAAATTGTCTACATTTACCCGAAATTACATATCATGCACAGCCTGCAAAATTGTGATTGTTTTGGGCGCTGCGCAAAAATTTTCTACATTTACCCAAAATTATCCAGCGTGCACAGCCAGCAAAATTCTGACTGTTTTGCGCGCTGTGAAAAAATGTCAACTTTTAACCAAAATTACTCAGCGCGCATAGCCGGCAAAATTGTGACCGTTTTGCGCGCTGTGCAAATATCTCTGCATTTACCCAAAATTAGCAGTACACACCAGGCAAAATTGTGACCGTTCTGTGCACTGGGCAAAAATGACAACATTTACCCAAAATTATCAAGCTCGCACAACCGGCAAAATTGTGACCGTTTTGCGCACAGAGCAAAACTGTATAAATTTTCCCAAAATTCCTCAGCGTGCACAACCTGCAAAAGTGTGGCCGTTTTGCACATTGACCAAAAATGTCAACATTTCACTACAATTACTCAACGCTCACAACCGGCAAAATGTTGATCTTTTTGCGCGCAGAGCAAAAAATGTCTACATTTTACCAAAATTACCCAACGCGCACATCTGGCAAAATTGTGAGCATTTTGCGTGCTGAGCAAAAGTGTCTACATTTACCTAAAATTACAAAATAGTCGACATTTACCCAAAATTATCCAGCATGCACAGCCGGCAAAATTGTGACTGTTTTGCGTCCTGTGCAAAACAGTATACATTTGCCCAAAATTATCCAGCACACACCCGGCAAAATTTAGACCGTTTTGCGCACCGAGCTAAACTGCCTACATTTGACCAAAATTACCAAACGCGCACAATCAGCAAAATTGTGACCATTTTGAGCGCTGATCAAAAACTGTATACGTTTTCCAAAAATTACGCAGCACGCACAACCAGCGAAATTGTGACAGTTTTGCGTGCTGAGCAGAACTGTCTGCATTTACCTAAAATTACACAGTACGCACAACCGACAAAATGTTATCGTTTTGCGTGCTGAGCAAAACTGTCTCCATTTACACAAAATTACCCCGCGCGCACAACCCGCAACATTGTGAATGTTTTACGCACTACGCAAATAATGTCCACATTTACCCAAAATTACCAGCGCACACACCCGACAAAATTGTGACCGTTTTGCGCGCGCAGTAAAAATGTCGACATTTACCCAAAATTACTCAGCCTGCACAACCAGCAAAATTGTGACCGTTTTGCGCGCTGAGCATACCGATTTAAATTTTCCCAAAATTCCTCTGCCCTCACAACCTCCAAAATTGAGTCTGTTTTGCCCGTTGAGCAAAAATGCCAACATTTACCCAAAATTACTCTGGGCGCATAGCCGTCAAAATGGTGACTATTTTGCGTGCTGACCAAATATGTATACATTTGCCCAAAGTAACTCAACGCGCAACACCGACAAGATTGTGATCGTTTTGTGCTCTGAGCAAAAATGTCTACATTTAACCAAAATTACTCAGTGCGCATAGGCGGCAAAATTGTGACCGTTTTGCGCACTGGACAAAACTGTCTACATTTACGCAACTTTACCAGCGCGCACACCCGACAAAATTGTGACCGTTTAGCCTGCTGGGCAAAAATGTCTACATTTACCCAAAATTACCCGCGCACACACCCGGCAAAATTGTGACCGTTTTGCGCGCTGCGCAAAAATGTCAACATTTACCCAAAATTACTCAGCCTACTCAACCGGTAAAATTGTGACTGTTTTGTGCGCTGACCAAAACTGTCTACATTTTCGAAAAATTATCTCAGCCCGCACAACCGGAAAATTGTGATAGTTTTGCGCGCTGAACAAAACTGTCTACATTTACCCAAAATAAACCAGTGCGCACAACCGGAAAAATGTGACTGTTTTGCGTGCTACGCAAATAATATTTACATTTACCCAAAATTACCAAATGCCCACAACCCGCAAAATTGTGACTGTTTTTACGCGATGAGCACAAATGTCTACATTTACCCCAAGTGATCCAGCAGCGTACACAACACGCAAAATTGAGACTATTTTTGTGCGCTGACCAAATATGTCTACATTTTTCCAAAATTACTCAGCGCTCACAACCGGCAAAATTGTGACCATTTTGCGCGCTGAGAAAAAAAATGTCTACATTTAACCAAAATTATTCAGCGCGCATATCCGGAAAAATTGTGACCGTTTTGCGCGCTGGGCAAAACTGTCTACATTTACCCAAAATTACCAGCACACACCCGGCAAAATTGTGACCGTTTTGCGCGCTGGGCAAAAATGTTAACATTTACCCAAAATTACTCGCCCTGCACAACCGGCAAAATTGTGAAAGTTTTGCTCGCTGAACAAAACTGTCTAAATTTTCCCAAAATTCCTCAGCGCAAACAACCTGCAAAATTGTTGTTGTTTTACACGGTGACAAAAAATGTCTACATTTACCCAAAATTACTCAACGCCCACAACCGGCCTAATGGTGACCATTTTGCGCGCGGAGCAAAAAATACATTTAACCAAAATTACCCAGTACGCATATCCGGTAAAATTGTGACAGTTTTACGTGCTGAGCAGAAGTGTCTACATTTACCCAAAATTACAAAATAGTCTCCATTTAGCCAAAATTATCCAGCGCGCACAACCGGCAAAATTGTGACTGTTTTGCGTGCTTTGCAAAATTGTCTACATTTACCCGAAATTACATATCATGCACAGCCTGCAAAATTGTGATTGTTTTGGGCGCTGCGCAAAAATTTTCTACATTTACCCAAAATTATCCAGCGTGCACAGCCAGCAAAATTCTGACTGTTTTGCGCGCTGTGAAAAAATGTCAACTTTTAACCAAAATTACTCAGCGCGCATAGCCGGCAAAATTGTGACCGTTTTGCGCGCTGTGCAAATATCTCTGCATTTACCCAAAATTAGCAGTACACACCAGGCAAAATTGTGACCGTTCTGTGCACTGGGCAAAAATGACAACATTTACCCAAAATTATCAAGCTCGCACAACCGGCAAAATTGTGACCGTTTTGCGCACAGAGCAAAACTGTATAAATTTTCCCAAAATTCCTCAGCGTGCACAACCTGCAAAAGTGTGGCCGTTTTGCACATTGACCAAAAATGTCAACATTTCACTACAATTACTCAACGCTCACAACCGGCAAAATGTTGATCTTTTTGCGCGCAGAGCAAAAAATGTCTACATTTTACCAAAATTACCCAACGCGCACATCTGGCAAAATTGTGAGCATTTTGCGTGCTGAGCAAAAGTGTCTACATTTACCTAAAATTACAAAATAGTCGACATTTACCCAAAATTATCCAGCATGCACAGCCGGCAAAATTGTGACTGTTTTGCGTCCTGTGCAAAACAGTATACATTTGCCCAAAATTATCCAGCACACACCCGGCAAAATTTAGACCGTTTTGCGCACCGAGCTAAACTGCCTACATTTGACCAAAATTACCAAACGCGCACAATCAGCAAAATTGTGACCATTTTGAGCGCTGATCAAAAACTGTATACGTTTTCCAAAAATTACGCAGCACGCACAACCAGCGAAATTGTGACAGTTTTGCGTGCTGAGCAGAACTGTCTGCATTTACCTAAAATTACACAGTACGCACAACCGACAAAATGTTATCGTTTTGCGTGCTGAGCAAAACTGTCTCCATTTACACAAAATTACCCCGCGCGCACAACCCGCAACATTGTGAATGTTTTACGCACTACGCAAATAATGTCCACATTTACCCAAAATTACCAGCGCACACACCCGACAAAATTGTGACCGTTTTGCGCGCGCAGTAAAAATGTCGACATTTACCAAAAATTACTCAGCCTGCACAACCAGCAAAATTGTGACCGTTTTGCGCGCTGAGCATACCGATTTAAATTTTCCCAAAATTCCTCTGCCCTCACAACCTCCAAAATTGAGTCTGTTTTGCCCGTTGAGCAAAAATGCCAACATTTACCCAAAATTACTCTGGGCGCATAGCCGTCAAAATGGTGACTATTTTGCGTGCTGACCAAATATGTATACATTTGCCCAAAGTAACTCAACGCGCAACACCGACAAGATTGTGATCGTTTTGTGCTCTGAGCAAAAATGTCTACATTTAACCAAAATTACTCAGTGCGCATAGGCGGCAAAATTGTGACCGTTTTGCGCACTGGACAAAACTGTCTACATTTACGCAACTTTACCAGCGCGCACACCCGACAAAATTGTGACCGTTTAGCCTGCTGGGCAAAAATGTCTACATTTACCCAAAATTACCCGCGCACACACCCGGCAAAATTGTGACCGTTTTGCGCGCTGCGCAAAAATGTCAACATTTACCCAAAATTACTCAGCCTACTCAACCGGTAAAATTGTGACTGTTTTGTGCGCTGACCAAAACTGTCTACATTTTCGAAAAATTATCTCAGCCCGCACAACCGGAAAATTGTGATAGTTTTGCGCGCTGAACAAAACTGTCTACATTTACCCAAAATAAACCAGTGCGCACAACCGGAAAAATGTGACTGTTTTGCGTGCTACGCAAATAATATTTACATTTACCCAAAATTACCAAATGCCCACAACCCGCAAAATTGTGACTGTTTTTACGCGATGAGCACAAATGTCTACATTTACCCCAAGTGATCCAGCAGCGTACACAACACGCAAAATTGAGACTATTTTTGTGCGCTGACCAAATATGTCTACATTTTTCCAAAATTACTCAGCGCTCACAACCGGCAAAATTGTGACCATTTTGCGCGCTGAGAAAAAAAATGTCTACATTTAACCAAAATTATTCAGCGCGCATATCCGGAAAAATTGTGACCGTTTTGCGCGCTGGGCAAAACTGTCTACATTTACCCAAAATTACCAGCACACACCCGGCAAAATTGTGACCGTTTTGCGCGCTGGGCAAAAATGTTAACATTTACCCAAAATTACTCGCCCTGCACAACCGGCAAAATTGTGAAAGTTTTGCTCGCTGAACAAAACTGTCTAAATTTTCCCAAAATTCCTCAGCGCAAACAACCTGCAAAATTGTTGTTGTTTTACACGGTGACAAAAAATGTCTACATTTACCCAAAATTACTCAACGCCCACAACCGGCCTAATGGTGACCATTTTGCGCGCGGAGCAAAAAATACATTTAACCAAAATTACCCAGTACGCATATCCGGTAAAATTGTGACAGTTTTACGTGCTGAGCAGAAGTGTCTACATTTACCCAAAATTACAAAATAGTCTCCATTTAGCCAAAATTATCCAGCGCGCACAACCGGCAAAATTGTGACTGTTTTGCGTGCTTTGCAAAATTGTCTACATTTACCCGAAATTACATATCATGCACAGCCTGCAAAATTGTGATTGTTTTGGGCGCTGCGCAAAAATTTTCTACATTTACCCAAAATTATCCAGCGTGCACAGCCAGCAAAATTCTGACTGTTTTGCGCGCTGTGAAAAAATGTCAACTTTTAACCAAAATTACTCAGCGCGCATAGCCGGCAAAATTGTGACCGTTTTGCGCGCTGTGCAAATATCTCTGCATTTACCCAAAATTAGCAGTACACACCAGGCAAAATTGTGACCGTTCTGTGCACTGGGCAAAAATGACAACATTTACCCAAAATTATCAAGCTCGCACAACCGGCAAAATTGTGACCGTTTTGCGCACAGAGCAAAACTGTATAAATTTTCCCAAAATTCCTCAGCGTGCACAACCTGCAAAAGTGTGGCCGTTTTGCACATTGACCAAAAATGTCAACATTTCACTACAATTACTCAACGCTCACAACCGGCAAAATGTTGATCTTTTTGCGCGCAGAGCAAAAAATGTCTACATTTTACCAAAATTACCCAACGCGCACATCTGGCAAAATTGTGAGCATTTTGCGTGCTGAGCAAAAGTGTCTACATTTACCTAAAATTACAAAATAGTCGACATTTACCCAAAATTATCCAGCATGCACAGCCGGCAAAATTGTGACTGTTTTGCGTCCTGTGCAAAACAGTATACATTTGCCCAAAATTATCCAGCACACACCCGGCAAAATTTAGACCGTTTTGCGCACCGAGCTAAACTGCCTACATTTGACCAAAATTACCAAACGCGCACAATCAGCAAAATTGTGACCATTTTGAGCGCTGATCAAAAACTGTATACGTTTTCCAAAAATTACGCAGCACGCACAACCAGCGAAATTGTGACAGTTTTGCGTGCTGAGCAGAACTGTCTGCATTTACCTAAAATTACACAGTACGCACAACCGACAAAATGTTATCGTTTTGCGTGCTGAGCAAAACTGTCTCCATTTACACAAAATTACCCCGCGCGCACAACCCGCAACATTGTGAATGTTTTACGCACTACGCAAATAATGTCCACATTTACCCAAAATTACCAGCGCACACACCCGACAAAATTGTGACCGTTTTGCGCGCGCAGTAAAAATGTCGACATTTACCAAAAATTACTCAGCCTGCACAACCAGCAAAATTGTGACCGTTTTGCGCGCTGAGCATACCGATTTAAATTTTCCCAAAATTCCTCTGCCCTCACAACCTCCAAAATTGAGTCTGTTTTGCCCGTTGAGCAAAAATGCCAACATTTACCCAAAATTACTCTGGGCGCATAGCCGTCAAAATGGTGACTATTTTGCGTGCTGACCAAATATGTATACATTTGCCCAAAGTAACTCAACGCGCAACACCGACAAGATTGTGATCGTTTTGTGCTCTGAGCAAAAATGTCTACATTTAACCAAAATTACTCAGTGCGCATAGGCGGCAAAATTGTGACCGTTTTGCGCACTGGACAAAACTGTCTACATTTACGCAACTTTACCAGCGCGCACACCCGACAAAATTGTGACCGTTTAGCCTGCTGGGCAAAAATGTCTACATTTACCCAAAATTACCCGCGCACACACCCGGCAAAATTGTGACCGTTTTGCGCGCTGCGCAAAAATGTCAACATTTACCCAAAATTACTCAGCCTACTCAACCGGTAAAATTGTGACTGTTTTGTGCGCTGACCAAAACTGTCTACATTTTCGAAAAATTATCTCAGCCCGCACAACCGGAAAATTGTGATAGTTTTGCGCGCTGAACAAAACTGTCTACATTTACCCAAAATAAACCAGTGCGCACAACCGGAAAAATGTGACTGTTTTGCGTGCTACGCAAATAATATTTACATTTACCCAAAATTACCAAATGCCCACAACCCGCAAAATTGTGACTGTTTTTACGCGATGAGCACAAATGTCTACATTTACCCCAAGTGATCCAGCAGCGTACACAACACGCAAAATTGAGACTATTTTTGTGCGCTGACCAAATATGTCTACATTTTTCCAAAATTACTCAGCGCTCACAACCGGCAAAATTGTGACCATTTTGCGCGCTGAGAAAAAAAATGTCTACATTTAACCAAAATTATTCAGCGCGCATATCCGGAAAAATTGTGACCGTTTTGCGCGCTGGGCAAAACTGTCTACATTTACCCAAAATTACCAGCACACACCCGGCAAAATTGTGACCGTTTTGCGCGCTGGGCAAAAATGTTAACATTTACCCAAAATTACTCGCCCTGCACAACCGGCAAAATTGTGAAAGTTTTGCTCGCTGAACAAAACTGTCTAAATTTTCCCAAAATTCCTCAGCGCAAACAACCTGCAAAATTGTTGTTGTTTTACACGGTGACAAAAAATGTCTACATTTACCCAAAATTACTCAACGCCCACAACCGGCCTAATGGTGACCATTTTGCGCGCGGAGCAAAAAATACATTTAACCAAAATTACCCAGTACGCATATCCGGTAAAATTGTGACAGTTTTACGTGCTGAGCAGAAGTGTCTACATTTACCCAAAATTACAAAATAGTCTCCATTTAGCCAAAATTATCCAGCGCGCACAACCGGCAAAATTGTGACTGTTTTGCGTGCTTTGCAAAATTGTCTACATTTACCCGAAATTACATATCATGCACAGCCTGCAAAATTGTGATTGTTTTGGGCGCTGCGCAAAAATTTTCTACATTTACCCAAAATTATCCAGCGTGCACAGCCAGCAAAATTCTGACTGTTTTGCGCGCTGTGAAAAAATGTCAACTTTTAACCAAAATTACTCAGCGCGCATAGCCGGCAAAATTGTGACCGTTTTGCGCGCTGTGCAAATATCTCTGCATTTACCCAAAATTAGCAGTACACACCAGGCAAAATTGTGACCGTTCTGTGCACTGGGCAAAAATGACAACATTTACCCAAAATTATCAAGCTCGCACAACCGGCAAAATTGTGACCGTTTTGCGCACAGAGCAAAACTGTATAAATTTTCCCAAAATTCCTCAGCGTGCACAACCTGCAAAAGTGTGGCCGTTTTGCACATTGACCAAAAATGTCAACATTTCACTACAATTACTCAACGCTCACAACCGGCAAAATGTTGATCTTTTTGCGCGCAGAGCAAAAAATGTCTACATTTTACCAAAATTACCCAACGCGCACATCTGGCAAAATTGTGAGCATTTTGCGTGCTGAGCAAAAGTGTCTACATTTACCTAAAATTACAAAATAGTCGACATTTACCCAAAATTATCCAGCATGCACAGCCGGCAAAATTGTGACTGTTTTGCGTCCTGTGCAAAACAGTATACATTTGCCCAAAATTATCCAGCACACACCCGGCAAAATTTAGACCGTTTTGCGCACCGAGCTAAACTGCCTACATTTGACCAAAATTACCAAACGCGCACAATCAGCAAAATTGTGACCATTTTGAGCGCTGATCAAAAACTGTATACGTTTTCCAAAAATTACGCAGCACGCACAACCAGCGAAATTGTGACAGTTTTGCGTGCTGAGCAGAACTGTCTGCATTTACCTAAAATTACACAGTACGCACAACCGACAAAATGTTATCGTTTTGCGTGCTGAGCAAAACTGTCTCCATTTACACAAAATTACCCCGCGCGCACAACCCGCAACATTGTGAATGTTTTACGCACTACGCAAATAATGTCCACATTTACCCAAAATTACCAGCGCACACACCCGACAAAATTGTGACCGTTTTGCGCGCGCAGTAAAAATGTCGACATTTACCAAAAATTACTCAGCCTGCACAACCAGCAAAATTGTGACCGTTTTGCGCGCTGAGCATACCGATTTAAATTTTCCCAAAATTCCTCTGCCCTCACAACCTCCAAAATTGAGTCTGTTTTGCCCGTTGAGCAAAAATGCCAACATTTACCCAAAATTACTCTGGGCGCATAGCCGTCAAAATGGTGACTATTTTGCGTGCTGACCAAATATGTATACATTTGCCCAAAGTAACTCAACGCGCAACACCGACAAGATTGTGATCGTTTTGTGCTCTGAGCAAAAATGTCTACATTTAACCAAAATTACTCAGTGCGCATAGGCGGCAAAATTGTGACCGTTTTGCGCACTGGACAAAACTGTCTACATTTACGCAACTTTACCAGCGCGCACACCCGACAAAATTGTGACCGTTTAGCCTGCTGGGCAAAAATGTCTACATTTACCCAAAATTACCCGCGCACACACCCGGCAAAATTGTGACCGTTTTGCGCGCTGCGCAAAAATGTCAACATTTACCCAAAATTACTCAGCCTACTCAACCGGTAAAATTGTGACTGTTTTGTGCGCTGACCAAAACTGTCTACATTTTCGAAAAATTATCTCAGCCCGCACAACCGGAAAATTGTGATAGTTTTGCGCGCTGAACAAAACTGTCTACATTTACCCAAAATAAACCAGTGCGCACAACCGGAAAAATGTGACTGTTTTGCGTGCTACGCAAATAATATTTACATTTACCCAAAATTACCAAATGCCCACAACCCGCAAAATTGTGACTGTTTTTACGCGATGAGCACAAATGTCTACATTTACCCCAAGTGATCCAGCAGCGTACACAACACGCAAAATTGAGACTATTTTTGTGCGCTGACCAAATATGTCTACATTTTTCCAAAATTACTCAGCGCTCACAACCGGCAAAATTGTGACCATTTTGCGCGCTGAGAAAAAAAATGTCTACATTTAACCAAAATTATTCAGCGCGCATATCCGGAAAAATTGTGACCGTTTTGCGCGCTGGGCAAAACTGTCTACATTTACCCAAAATTACCAGCACACACCCGGCAAAATTGTGACCGTTTTGCGCGCTGGGCAAAAATGTTAACATTTACCCAAAATTACTCGCCCTGCACAACCGGCAAAATTGTGAAAGTTTTGCTCGCTGAACAAAACTGTCTAAATTTTCCCAAAATTCCTCAGCGCAAACAACCTGCAAAATTGTTGTTGTTTTACACGGTGACAAAAAATGTCTACATTTACCCAAAATTACTCAACGCCCACAACCGGCCTAATGGTGACCATTTTGCGCGCGGAGCAAAAAATACATTTAACCAAAATTACCCAGTACGCATATCCGGTAAAATTGTGACAGTTTTACGTGCTGAGCAGAAGTGTCTACATTTACCCAAAATTACAAAATAGTCTCCATTTAGCCAAAATTATCCAGCGCGCACAACCGGCAAAATTGTGACTGTTTTGCGTGCTTTGCAAAATTGTCTACATTTACCCGAAATTACATATCATGCACAGCCTGCAAAATTGTGATTGTTTTGGGCGCTGCGCAAAAATTTTCTACATTTACCCAAAATTATCCAGCGTGCACAGCCAGCAAAATTCTGACTGTTTTGCGCGCTGTGAAAAAATGTCAACTTTTAACCAAAATTACTCAGCGCGCATAGCCGGCAAAATTGTGACCGTTTTGCGCGCTGTGCAAATATCTCTGCATTTACCCAAAATTAGCAGTACACACCAGGCAAAATTGTGACCGTTCTGTGCACTGGGCAAAAATGACAACATTTACCCAAAATTATCAAGCTCGCACAACCGGCAAAATTGTGACCGTTTTGCGCACAGAGCAAAACTGTATAAATTTTCCCAAAATTCCTCAGCGTGCACAACCTGCAAAAGTGTGGCCGTTTTGCACATTGACCAAAAATGTCAACATTTCACTACAATTACTCAACGCTCACAACCGGCAAAATGTTGATCTTTTTGCGCGCAGAGCAAAAAATGTCTACATTTTACCAAAATTACCCAACGCGCACATCTGGCAAAATTGTGAGCATTTTGCGTGCTGAGCAAAAGTGTCTACATTTACCTAAAATTACAAAATAGTCGACATTTACCCAAAATTATCCAGCATGCACAGCCGGCAAAATTGTGACTGTTTTGCGTCCTGTGCAAAACAGTATACATTTGCCCAAAATTATCCAGCACACACCCGGCAAAATTTAGACCGTTTTGCGCACCGAGCTAAACTGCCTACATTTGACCAAAATTACCAAACGCGCACAATCAGCAAAATTGTGACCATTTTGAGCGCTGATCAAAAACTGTATACGTTTTCCAAAAATTACGCAGCACGCACAACCAGCGAAATTGTGACAGTTTTGCGTGCTGAGCAGAACTGTCTGCATTTACCTAAAATTACACAGTACGCACAACCGACAAAATGTTATCGTTTTGCGTGCTGAGCAAAACTGTCTCCATTTACACAAAATTACCCCGCGCGCACAACCCGCAACATTGTGAATGTTTTACGCACTACGCAAATAATGTCCACATTTACCCAAAATTACCAGCGCACACACCCGACAAAATTGTGACCGTTTTGCGCGCGCAGTAAAAATGTCGACATTTACCAAAAATTACTCAGCCTGCACAACCAGCAAAATTGTGACCGTTTTGCGCGCTGAGCATACCGATTTAAATTTTCCCAAAATTCCTCTGCCCTCACAACCTCCAAAATTGAGTCTGTTTTGCCCGTTGAGCAAAAATGCCAACATTTACCCAAAATTACTCTGGGCGCATAGCCGTCAAAATGGTGACTATTTTGCGTGCTGACCAAATATGTATACATTTGCCCAAAGTAACTCAACGCGCAACACCGACAAGATTGTGATCGTTTTGTGCTCTGAGCAAAAATGTCTACATTTAACCAAAATTACTCAGTGCGCATAGGCGGCAAAATTGTGACCGTTTTGCGCACTGGACAAAACTGTCTACATTTACGCAACTTTACCAGCGCGCACACCCGACAAAATTGTGACCGTTTAGCCTGCTGGGCAAAAATGTCTACATTTACCCAAAATTACCCGCGCACACACCCGGCAAAATTGTGACCGTTTTGCGCGCTGCGCAAAAATGTCAACATTTACCCAAAATTACTCAGCCTACTCAACCGGTAAAATTGTGACTGTTTTGTGCGCTGACCAAAACTGTCTACATTTTCGAAAAATTATCTCAGCCCGCACAACCGGAAAATTGTGATAGTTTTGCGCGCTGAACAAAACTGTCTACATTTACCCAAAATAAACCAGTGCGCACAACCGGAAAAATGTGACTGTTTTGCGTGCTACGCAAATAATATTTACATTTACCCAAAATTACCAAATGCCCACAACCCGCAAAATTGTGACTGTTTTTACGCGATGAGCACAAATGTCTACATTTACCCCAAGTGATCCAGCAGCGTACACAACACGCAAAATTGAGACTATTTTTGTGCGCTGACCAAATATGTCTACATTTTTCCAAAATTACTCAGCGCTCACAACCGGCAAAATTGTGACCATTTTGCGCGCTGAGAAAAAAAATGTCTACATTTAACCAAAATTATTCAGCGCGCATATCCGGAAAAATTGTGACCGTTTTGCGCGCTGGGCAAAACTGTCTACATTTACCCAAAATTACCAGCACACACCCGGCAAAATTGTGACCGTTTTGCGCGCTGGGCAAAAATGTTAACATTTACCCAAAATTACTCGCCCTGCACAACCGGCAAAATTGTGAAAGTTTTGCTCGCTGAACAAAACTGTCTAAATTTTCCCAAAATTCCTCAGCGCAAACAACCTGCAAAATTGTTGTTGTTTTACACGGTGACAAAAAATGTCTACATTTACCCAAAATTACTCAACGCCCACAACCGGCCTAATGGTGACCATTTTGCGCGCGGAGCAAAAAAATACATTTAACCAAAATTACCCCAGTACGCATATCCGGTAAAATTGTGACAGTTTTACGTGCTGAGCAGAAGTGTCTACATTTACCCCAAAATTACAAAATAGTCTCCATTTAGCCAAAATTATCCAGCGCGCACAACCGGCAAAATTGTGACTGTTTTGCGTGCTTTGCAAAAATTGTCTACATTTACCCGAAATTACATATCATGCACAGCCTGCAAAATTGTGATTGTTTTGGGGCGCTGCGCAAAAATTTTCTACATTTACCCAAAATTATCCAGCGTGCACAGCCAGCAAAATTCTGACTGTTTTGCGCGCTGTGAAAAAATGTCAACTTTTAACCAAAATTACTCAGCGCGCATAGCCGGCAAAATTGTGACCGTTTTGCGCGCTGTGCAAATATCTCTGCATTTACCCAAAATTAGCAGTACACACCAGGCAAAATTGTGACCGTTCTGTGCACTGGGCAAAATGACAACATTTACCCAAAATTATCAAGCTCGCACAACCGGCAAAATTGTGACCGTTTTGCGCACAGAGCAAAACTGTATAAATTTTCCCAAAATTCCTCAGCGTGCACAA
>JAULAV010008926.1:0-29797 GCA_030789695.1 Scilla litardierei
GGGGGCAACTCCCTAGCAGACGGGTTCAGCGGTCGGCCCTAAGCCGGAGAGCAACCCTCCGCAGGCCCACCGAATCAATCGACCGAAAGGCTGGGGCAAATCCCCCACCAGACCGATCCTTAAAACCACCCGTAAGGCTGGGGCAACTCCCCCAGCAGATGAGGACATCGGTCGATCGTAAGCCGATGGATAGCTTCTCTCGCCAACCGAACGATCCGCCCGCTCGTAAGGCTGGGGGCAACTCCCCCAGTAGGAGGGGACATCTGTCGGTCATAAGCCGAGGGATATCTTTCCTCGCCAACCGAATGATATGCCCTCTCATAAAGCTGGGGCAACTCCCCCAGCAGACTGGGACATCGGTCGGTTATAAGCCGAGGGGCAGCCCCCTCGCCAACCGAACAATTCGCCCGCTCGTAAGGCTGGGGGCAACTTCCCCAGCAGGCGGAGATATCGGTCGGTCATAAGCCGAGGGATAGCTTCCCTCGCCAACCGAATGATCCGCCCTCTCATAGGGCTGGGGGCAACTCCCCCAGCAGACGGCGACATTGGTCGGTTATAAGCTGAGGGGTAGCCCCCTCGCCAATCGAACGATCTACCTGCTCGTAAGGCTGGGGGCAACTCCCCCAGCAGGCAGGGACATCGGTCGGTCATAAGCCGAGGGATATCTTCCCTCGCCAACCGAACGATCCGCCCTCTTATAAGGCTGGGGGCAACTCCCCCAGCAGACAGGGACATCGGTCAGATATAAGCCGAGGGGCAGCCCTCTCGTCGACCGAACGATCCGCCCGCTCATAAGGCTGGGGGTAACTCCCCCAGCAGACGGGGACATTGGTCGGTTATAATCTGAGGGGCATCCCCCTCGTCGACCGAATGATCCGCACGCTCATAAGGCTGGGGGAAACCCCCAGCAGATATGGACATCGGTCGGTTATAAGCCGAGGGGTAGCCCTCTCGCCAACCGAACGATCCGCCTGCTCATAAGGCTGGGGAAACTCCCCCAGCAGACGGGGACATCGGTCGGCTATAAGCTGAGGGGCAAGCCCCTCGCCAACCAAAAGATCCGCCCTCTCGTAAGGCTGGGGGCGACTCCCCAGCGGCCGGGGGACTCGGCTGGTCGTAAGCCGAGGGGCAGACCCCCTCACCGACCGACCGATCCGACTGACTGCAAGACTGGGAGCAACCTAGCAACGTGCGAGGTGACTGCCTTAGCAAATCGAGTATCGCGAATGGAGGAAAAACTATGGCGAAACAGACGAGGGCGACAATAAGGTCCCAATCCAGGATGCCTACGGGTTCGGAGTTCTGAAGACCCTTCGCCCTCGTCGCGAGTAATAAAGGGATGCCGGCAAAATGTGGAACTCACGTCTAGTTCAAAACACAATAAAGGATCAAAAAGACCGAGGGTCCCACAGGGCAGAAAACCCCCAGCGACAAAGAAGCTATATAAATAAAATTGTTCAAAATTACAAGCCAAAAGATAAGGGGGAACAAGATACATAGGCCTAAGGCCCCGGGGCACGGGAGGAAGCATCCTCTGGCACCTTGCACTGCTCGGAGTGCAGGGGATCGACGGGCGGGAGGGGCTGCCAGGCATGCTCCGCAAACCGCCAGAAGGAGTTTCGGACGACGTCAATGATCCGAGGGGCAAGAAGGTCCTCATAAGTACTGATGGCCTCCCTAAGGACCTCCGTGATCCTCCCCCCAGGACCCCGTCGATGCCCCTCTCCACCTCGTCGACGAACCGGGTCATCTGACGCAGGTCCCCCAGCTCGCTCTGGAGATCGCTCCTCTCCTGGCGGAACGCCTCTTCTGCCTCTCGGGCCGACCTCTAAGCGTCGTCCAGCTCCCCTGGAGGTCCATCACTTGAGCATCAAGCTCGTCCACCCGGCGTCGGAGATGCTGAGCTTCCATGCGCACCTCTTGGACGGCCACCTCGGCCGCCCCAGCCTTTATGCGCTCCCGGGTAGTGGACTCCTCGAGCTCCCTCGCCTGGGCCGCCCAACGCTGCGCCTCGACGGCCATCACAGTGGCCTGCAAAAAGGAAGGAGATATATAGAGAAAGGTCAGGAGATATGTCTGGGAACAGCAAAGCGACCAAACATGTTAAAGCTGCCAGAGTAAGGAGTCCGACAGTGTGTCGGTGGGAGCTCTCTCCAGGATAGATCGGTCCCTTGGGAGGACAGAGTCGTGCGCCAACCGGTTGGCCACGGTCTGATCGACGAATACCGAGTCTCTGGGGGTAACCTCGGGGCCCGCCAGGACATTCGCCAGCACGCCGTCGGCTCCCACCAGGGAAGGCTCAGCCGAAGCAGCGGGAGTGACCACCAGGGTTAGCGGGAGAGTTTTGCCAGAGGCCGTCGGCACCTCAGGGGCCACCGGGGTGCAGGTCTCCCCACCCTCCTTCCTCCTTTTCCTCTCGCTGGGGCCTGCGGAGGTCGGGGGGAATGCTTTCGCCCCGCACCGCGACCGCCCACAATCGCACAATGGGCCGGCTCGGCTCCAGCGTCGCCTCCCTCGGCTTGGGCAGAGCGAGGGAGTTCGCCCCCCGGGGCCTCACCTTCCGGGAGGTTCTCTGCGACCAAGGGGGGAGGCATCGCCATGACCGAGGGCTCCACTCCCCCCACGGCAAGCTCTGCCTGACGCACGTCTTCATCAACGGTGCGACGGGACGCCTGTCCCGATGGGTTCCCTCGGCTTCGGCTGGAACCCCTCCGGATGAGTTCGTTGACGTTTCGAGTAAATTCGCGTCTGGCCATCTCTACAGAAGGAAAGAAGATCAGGGTAAGCGAGAGAGAAAATAGAAAGAAAGGAAGAGCCTACCGGGAGGCCACAGAACGGTCTTGAGAAGCAGGTTGTCCAGTAGAGGCCAAATCGACCTCTCCTCTAGGGAAAGAGACGACATCAGCCAAACAGCTGCCTGGTCAGCCTCAGAGAGGGTCAACGTCAAGTCGTATTGACATAACCCTCCCCAACCTGTCAAGATCTCGGCGTCCTCATGAAAGACGACAAAAACATAGCTCGAGCTCCAGTCCCCCACCCAGCAGGGTAGACCGAGCAAACACTCCCTCCCCGCGCCGGCCCGGAGGTGCTGCCACGACCCTTGGCCGACTGTCTAAACCCGATAGTAATGAAAGAGAAGGGGAAGGGATGGCTCTAAGCCATGGATACGGTAGAGCATGATGAACCCGGTCAGCACCGTGACGGAGTACAGTGTCAACTGGCACAAGGACACCATCAGCAATTCCATGACCTGAATGATGAAGGGATAAAGGGGGAAACGGAGGCCCAAGCAAAACATCTCAACATAGACGCCGACCTTGTTACTCCGTGGGAAGCAAATCCGCTCATCATTGAAAGGAGTCCGAACGTCGTACGGATGATATAAATACTTCTCCTGGATCTCCGCAGCCGCCAGGAAAGGGGCCTTGGACGGCGACTCGAGGACCGCCGAGGGAACGTCGAACCTCTCGACGGCTTGAGCCATGTCATCGCCGACAGGGTCCATGAAAAGCTTCATTTTCCCCTTGTTCTGAACAGGACTAAACCCCCGAAGGGACTCCAGGTCCCAGAGGTCGGACATTGCCGGATTCAGGCGCCGGGGGTCCCTAGATCCCGACGTTGAATTGCCTATTCTAAGCATAGCCATGGGGCAAAAGAAGGAAATGAGGTTACTGTAGGATCCTGCCAAAACAGAGTTAGGATCGATAATTAAAGTTGAGACTTACGCTTGCGTATGCGGAACGGTAGTCTCGGAACTTTGCCTTCGGATTCGCCACGACAGATCGAGTCTTCTCACGAACGGAGTAAGGCTACTAATCCACAATCTAAATCTCTATTTTAGATTAAGAACTTGGAAAGAGGAAGAGAAAGGATTTCTGCAGAGCTTCGCTAGGATGAAGATGCATGCATGAATTTCATGCAAAAGGTGTAAGAAATGGCTTACCCTTGGGTCTTATTTATAGCCCCCAAGGTAGTTATTTTAGGGTAAGTTGTTCCTTTGGAACAACTTAATTAAGGTGTACCATGATACATGGCACATTATAAGCTTAAGCTGTACCATATGCATGGTACAACATAAGCTTAAGATATTCCCCCTTTATTAGCCATATGTCGCATGCACTTATGCATATATAATGCGACTTTCCCACTCATCCAGAGATCCTCTCCGCAAGGGAACAGATTCCCTTTGCACATGACTTCGTGTACGCGACGTTCGAGGTCCGTATTTCCTCGTACATCCCCCACAAGGGTGTACAAACGTCTTCCATATCCAACATCTCCCACTCACACTTGAGGGGATTGTAAGAGAACGTCTTTCTCTTAGTTCTTTTATCTATCATACCGAGAAATAGACCGTGCGACCGTCATGCGCGTAGAGTCTGTTGTTGTGCACTTGTTAGAGATACACAACGACCTCGAAGGTGCAAAGTTGAGTAGTTCAACGCATGCTTTACCCTAGATTATTTCTTCACATTTCTTGTACTTTATATTCAACAATTGAATCCCATCTGGATTACAATTGGCTGGCCAGCTTTGAATCACTAAAGTCCAAATGCGAATATGAAATCAATCTTCCTCTTCTTGCGAACCTTCTGATCTTGACTTGATTCGCTTTTCTAACGTGCCCCGCCGAGCCGAATTACCATAGCCCATTAGTAACACGCTAAGATAGCGATCATCTCGTCAAATCTAAAGGAACCAATTGGAGTTCTTGAGGGTAAGAGTTAAGACCCGTATGGCCTTTGAGTCTCACATAATAGCAAACACTATTGCTACTAACTCAGTGGTCGAAATGCATACGTGGTATGAACACGTATTACAACATCACTCCTTTCCCAGGGAGAGTATGTCTTAATGATGTTATACGGATGAAAGATCAGACACCACAGTGTCTATCTTTTGAGTCCCCTTACTACTCATGGAATATTCCCGGACTCTCATCCTGCATAAGACAGATAGGCAAAAAATCCTATGAGATCTTTTTCAAATATCCTTGTGATACAGATCTCAGATCTTTTGTAAGCATCCATATGATGCAGATCTTTCATTCGACTATCTTGTTTAAGTCACGACTCTAAATCATTTGTCTAATGATTTTGACTTTAAACTAGTCTCATCTCTATCTTATCCATCTGATAAGATAAGGCGGTTGCTCATGTGAGAGAGCCAACCTTAATCTGTCCGACATACACACAATAAAATAGCTGAGACTTAAACACAAATGTACATAAAATCATTTGTAAGAAACTTGTATGCAAATTAAACTTTGATCTTCTATAGACATGGGAAATATTATATGATACAGCTCAGCACCTACGCATTCCCATAGATGATAAGTGTTTGAAAAAACACATCTCTGGGGATCGCCTCAGTAAGGAGATCCGCTATCATCTTATGCGTGGATATGTATCCTATGTCTACTTCCTTCCGTTTGTCATAGTTCTTCGCAAACTTGAATCGAATATCAATGTGTTTGGTCTTATAATGAAATTTTAGGATCTTTGACATAGGAAATCGAAGCTTGACTATCACTGTATATAGGAACAGTGCTCGAGTCAGTGGCATCCGTCAGCCTGTCTAGGAATTTCCTAAGCCAAACAGCTTCTTGGACCGCCATGCCGAATGCTACAAATAGCATAACGCATAGTCCGCAGTCCCTTTGAGGTACCTTAATATCCTCTTCACCGCTTTCCAGTGTGCATGTCCTGACGGCTTACCATACCAACAGCATAGCAAATGTCTGGTCTGGTACACATCATGACGTACTTCAGACTTCTGACAGCACTGGAGTATGGAACCTTTTCCATAGCTTTCTTTTGGATCTTTGGGACACATTTCCAAACATAGACCCTCGCCTTTGTTTATTGGAGGTAAAAACGCACGACAGGAAAGGAAAAATCTCTTCGTAGTTTATTCCTTCCTGTTGCGTGAAACCTTTCGCAACAAGGCGAGCTTTATATTTCTTGATGGAGCCATTAGCCTTATGCTTGATTTTGAGAACCCACTTGTTCCCAATGGCTTTACGTCCCTTAGGTAAATCAACCAAGTCCCAGACTTGGTTTGTTTTCATGGATTGAAGTTCTTCTTCCATCGTCGCTTTCCATTTATCTTTAGCAGGGCATGTGACGGCCTGTTTAAAATTTGCAGGTTCGTCATCATCTTGTAGTAATGAATGTTTGAGGAAATTCATCCTCGAATCTGAGAGGGTGTTAGCCTCGTTCGATTACTACGTCTTGCTTGAGTTTGATCACTCCCACTTGGAATGATATCACTCCCACTTGGAATAACATCACTCCCACTCGGAATAGGATTGGTATCGTTCGTATCATTCATAGGTGAAGTTTGAAACGTATTTTCTTCTTCACCAAGAATTCTCCCACTCGAACGTTCCGATCCTTTTTGATCCCAAATCTCAAACAAGGATAAGTCTTGACTTATCTCACATTGTCTTGGAAAACTCGTTTTCCAAGAAGACAACATCCCTCGATTCGAATTCTATAAGACCCCCATTGTCCTCTTGACCGACGAAAACATATCCTTTGGAGTTTTCAGCGTATCGGATGAAGATACACTTCCTCCCACGTGGCCCAAGTTTGCCATATTTGTGAGAGGATAAATGTGCATAAAAGGCACAACCCCAAGGTTTTAGAATGCTTAAGTCTGGAGTTCTATTGTTCCACAACTCATAAGGAGTAGAACTTACCGACTTCGAGGGTACACGGTTTAAGATGAACGCTGCCGTCAATAATGCATCACCCCAAAAGGTGATAGGCAAATTTGCCTGAGACATCATTGATCGGACCATTTCCATCAATGTCCTATTTCTTCTTTCCGCAACACTGTTTTGTTGTGGAGTATAAGGCATAGTTATTTGATGAACTATGCCTTTTTCATCACAGAGTTCCTTAAAACTCGTTGATTGATATTCTCCACCTCGATCGGTTCGCAAGACCTTTATCTTGCGATCTAGTTGATTTTCCACTAAACTCATATAGTTTTTGAAGCAAGTTTAAAGCTTCATGTTTGTGGGAAATCAAATAGATGTGACCGAAACGAGTGAAATCATCAATGAAGGTGATGAAATAGGACTTCCCGCGTCTTGTCTTAACATTCATTGGACCGCAAATGTCCGAATGGATAAGCTGTAATGGAACTTTGGCCCTTGTGCCAGTTCCAAACGGCTTGCGACAAGTTTTCCTACAAGACAATGTTTGCAAGTTGACATTTCAACTTTTTAAACATTAGATAGCAAGCCACTTTTGGCAAGTCTATCCATTCTAGTTGGTCCAATGTGACCAAGTCTTGCATGCCAACAAATGATCTCAGATTTAGAAGAAGCATTTGTCAAATGGAAACTTTCATAAATAGAAGAAGAATACATAGTGTTTAAAATAATCAATCCATTACAAACATTACCCGACCCAACTAAAAGAACTATTACAAACAAGGTCAACATATAGAACCTCCTTCATAACTTAAAGACATTAACATGACCACGGATACGATATTCCTTCGAATATCTGGAGCAAAGAGGAAGTCGTGCAATAGTAGAGTCCGGCCGTTGTCGAGAACAAGCTTGCATGTTCCGACGCCCTTGACTTCAACACGAGTGTTGTTGCCGACGAATATCCACTTTGTTCCTTGAGTTATCCTTTGATACTCTGCGAAGAACATTTTGTCCTTTGCTACGTGGTCTGTGGCCCCTGAATCAATCAACCAAAAATAGTTAGATTCAGCAAGAAACATGGAACTAGAAACACATATGTAACTAGCCCTACAAGTTACCTTGTCACTTCCATCCGTACATGTACGGGAGAAGTGACCGTACTTGTTGCACTTAAAGCACTTGATCTTCTTCAAGTTTTTCTTCTTTGAGTGCACATTCTTTTGCCACTTTTTGTTCTTAGTCTTCTTTGAGGTTTCCGGTTCTTGCTTTCGTTCGTTCACAAACCTTAAGCGTTTATTCTTCTGCTTATTTCCTCCATGTGAGGAACTAGCGACCACGTGCACTTCTGCACTTGGTTTTGCGGCTTGAATCCGCTCTTCCTCGAGTTCGAGGTGTTTCGATACATCGCTTAAAGTTCTAATGCACTCATTATGAGTGAGATGCATTTTCATGTTATCCCAGCTATCTGGGAGTGAACGAATGACTGCTTGGATCTGCTGTTCGTCAGACAGCGTAACACCTGCATCCTTCAATTCAGATATAAGATTCGCCATGTGGCGGAGATGCTTTTTCATAGAATGATCTCGCCGCATCTTGTACGAATCAAATTGAATATTCAAGGAGCGGAGTTTGGTAACCGAAGTTCCACCAAACTTTATCTCTAGCTCAGACCATATGTCTTTGGCTAGGTCGAATTCCCGAAATAGACGCATTATGTCATTGTCCATTGCGGACAGTAACGTAATACGTGCTATTTTGTTCTTTCGAGTCCAAGTATCATAAGCTTCCCGGTCCCTCTTGTGTTGGGCCGTATTGCCCAACTCAGGTTCTTCCATTATGTTTTGGAGTGTTTCGAGCACATCTTGCTCCTCCAAAACATATTGGATTTTTATTGACTAAAGTTTATAATTGTCGCCGTTGAGCTTTTCACCTTTGTTAAGCTCTGCGACAATATTCTTAGAAGCGGTAGACATATTCGATTCAAAAAACTGCAAAGAAAATGAAAAACACGATCAAAATTCAATGCATAAAGTTTCGATTCTTTAAACACTTGATAAGTTCCTTGGATGCGTTGAAATGTTACTCTAGAATCGAGAAGTTCACTACGTTCCCAACTACCATCTAGAAGTAACTTTCAAAGTATCCCTCTTACTTATCTTAAGTAAAAAGAAATCAGAAATAATACCCGTATGGTATTAGCAGCGGAAAATTACTTTGAAAAATATATCTTTCAAAATAGAATAGGTGAGAGTTTGCGTAAAGAATTTTAGCGCAACAATTGCCAAGCCACGAGACCTGTTCTACACACCCATGGGTTAGATAACCATGGCTGGATCGTGGTAGGACTTGGAATTCTAAATTGCGCTATCCCGATTTAAGGACGGGACATAACCTATTTGAAAAACATCTTTTTCCAAAAAAATTTTTGAAAGCACGTTGGCTAATCTCCGTAGAGTAGAGCACAACGTCACAAGTACATTGGCTAATCCCCGTAGAGTAGAGCACAATGACATGGCTAATCTCGCGTGAAGTAGAGCACTATGGCTAATCTTCAAGGAGTAGAGCCCAATGAAAAACTTCATTAAAACGTTAGTTCCGTATGAACTAGTCGGCACTGTGGTTAGCCCCGTATGGGCTAATCGGCACATTCGAGTTTGGCCAATGCCTTTTGTCACCCCGTATGGGTCAGTAGGCAAGTTTGCAGTCGACCCAGACCTTCTGCCAGATTGGTCGACCAAAACGACCAAATTGGTCGACCAATTTTCGAACTGCAGTTTCTTCCCGGCCAGGGCCTCTGCCCTGGCCGGGGCTTGGCCAATGGGCCGGCCAGGGCCTCTGCCCTGGCCGGCCAGGGGCCCTGGCCCCCTCGGCCAGGGTCGGCCAGGCCCTGGCCTCTGCCAGGGCCGGCCGGCCAGGCCACTGGCCGGGGCCCCTGCCCTGGCCTCGGCCAGGCCCTAGCCTGAGGCCAGGGCGCTGCCCTGGCCTCTGCCAGGGCGGCCTGGCCGCAGGCCGGGGCCAGGGCTCCTGCCCTGGCCGGCAGAGGCCAGGGCGCTGTCCTGGCCTCTGCCAGGGCGGCCTGGCCGCAGGCCGGGGCCAGGGCTCCTGCCCTGGCCTTGGCCAGGCCCTGGCCTGAGGCCAGGGCGCTGCCCTGGCCTCTGCCAGGGTGGCCAGGCCCCTGGCCGGGGCCAGGGCTTCTGCCCTGGCCTCGGCCAGGGCAGCCAGGCCCTGGCCGGGGGCCAGGGCCCCTGCCCTGGCCCGGCCTGGCCGTGGCCATGGCCGGCCAGGGCTGGCCCTGGCCTGGCCTGGCCAGGCCGCGGCCAGGGCTCCCTGGCCCTGGCCGTGGCCGGCCAAGGCCGGCCGGCCATGGCCCGGCCATGGCCTATTGGCCTTGCCCGACCATGGCCCTTTAGCCATGGCCGGTCTCCCCCCTTTCATGGGGTGGCCGCATGCACTCCACCCCCTTGATGGGGTGGTCGCCGGTGGTTATTGGCCGTAGCCAACCCCCTCCGCATGGGGAGAGGGGGTGCATGGCCTTCATAGCCCATTTGGCCATGGTGCACATGCACCAAATTTTCTCTTACCCGATGGAAATAACTACCATCAACTTCCTCGATGAAGCACCCGTTCGTCGATGAAGCACCCGTTCGTCGAGAAATTAGTTATTTCCTAATGGCCGTGTGCCAAAAATGAAAAATAACATACTACGTGAACGGTCGGTTCTTCCCGTCACGGAGAGTTCCTACCATATCCGTAATGATAGGAGACCCTAACGTGAAAAGAACAACCGCTGCGTTCTCTCCGTCACGAAGCGTTCCTACTATATCCGTAATAGTAGGAAACCCATTCGTGAAAAAGACAACGACTCGTTCATAGTTTCGACGGGGTGGCGGTTTGACCGGGGCGAACCCATATGGCTCTGATACCAATGTAGGATCCTGCCAAAACAGAGTTAGGATCGATAATTAAAGTTGAGACTTACGCTTGCGTATGCGGAACGGTAGTCTCGGAACTTTGCCTTCGGATTCGCCACGACGGATCGAGTCTTCTCACGAACGGAGTAAGGCTACTAATCCACAATCTAAATCTCTATTTTAGATTAAGAACTTGGAAAGAGGAAGAGAAAGGATTTCTGCAGAGCTTCGCTAGGATGAAGATGCATGCATGAATTTCATGCAAAAGGTGTAAGAAATGGCTTACCCTTGGGTCTTATTTATAGCCCCCAAGGTAGTTATTTTAGGGTAAGTTGTTCCTTTGGAACAACTTAATTAAGGTGTACCATGATACATGGCACATTATAAGCTTAAGTTGTACCATATGCATGGTACAACATAAGCTTAAGATATTCCCCCTTTATTAGCCATATGTCGCATGCACTTATGCATATATAATGCGACTTTCCCACTCATCCAGCGATCCTCTCCGCAAGGGAACAGATTCCCTTTGCACATGACTTCGTGTACGCGACGTTCGAGGTCCGTATTTCCTCGTACATCCCCCACAAGGGTGTACAAACGTCTTCCATATCCAACAGTTACCTTGAGAAGGAGCTAAAGGAAGAAAGACGACGAAAAGAGGGAGCTTGCAAAACCAAGATCAGAAGAGCGCGAAAGAATCAAAACTTGGGAAGCTGGCGTCTTTATATGCAAAGAATCGAGGAATTCAAATCATCCGGAAAGGAACACGTGGCAGCATCAGAGGATTGGCGACGCTTCGAAACCCGCACTAAGAGAAGATTAAACGGGCCGTATCATGATGACCCCCCATTTAATGGGCATGCCTTGACTGACGTGCCTGTCAAACCCCCAACAGTCACATCGCCCGAACCGAACCGGTTGAAACCGAACTGTCCCAACGATAGGGGCAATTGATACGACTGTTTTGGAGAAGCCCAAGAAGCAGAGACAATTAGTTTTTGGTTCCCGATCCAATTAATTGTATGAATTGTTTGATACAGGAGTAAACGGATTATACAGCCGAATTTACAACGATGGAACTTTTTAAGAGTAGAGAGGAGCTCTTTCAGTGGATAAAGCGCGTCGGACGACAACAGGGGCATGTGATTGTTACCAGTGCATCGAGTATGAATAAATCGTCCAATAGGACTCCTGCTGCTTACTATGCATGCGCAAGAAGCTGGAACTACAGGGGACACCGACCAGTCCGAAAGAGCAACCGGCCAGTTAGAACCAACAAGTGTGGATGCCAGTTCAAATTGCGTGGTAATGAGGTGGGCGATGGCGGTGAGTGGGGGTTAACGGTCGTTGATGGTAGGCACAACCATCAAGTTGCTAATTATGTCGGGGGAAATTCCGAGGACTGTTTGCTGCAGGGAAAAGAGGTGGAAGCATTGCGAGACTTGGCAAATAGAAAGGTGCCGCCGTCAGCAATTTTGAAAGGTCTGAAGGAAACTGAATCCTTCAAGGAAACACCAATCAAATCAATTTATAATGCACGTAACCGATTACTAAGGGGGCAGAGTGTGGGTATTGTAAACACGTTGAAGGAGTTAGCATCACCGTGTAGAATTGTGGGTGATGAGCTTGTGGTGCATGTGGATAGTGTTGAGGAGCAACAGGAGGGAGATGAAGAGAAGGTGGATGAGGCTGAGGAGGCGACTGCATTGGCTGCTTATTGGCCGGATGATGAGGTGGATCGTACTGTGATGGAGCAGGCTGCTGAGAAGTTGGCTCTTAGTTGGCAGGAGCAGAATGCTGAGGAGGAGGCTGAGGTTAATGCAGTGGAGGAGAATGTGGAGCCGATGGTGCATGATGTTTATGGGGAGGATGAGGCTGAGAATGCAGTGGCTGCTGAGTTGACTGTAGAGGATTATGTTATTGGGGAGTTGGTGGTGACGGAGGAGACGGTTGTCCTTAACGTGGAGGTGCAGAATGTGGAGGAGGTGGTGGAGGATAATGCAGCGGCTGAGACTGTGGAGCTGAAGGTGTATGAGGAGAGGGCGATTGTGGAGGAGAATGATAAGGACGTGGCTACTGATTTGATTGCTGAGGAGCATACTGGGAAGTTTGTGGATACGGCGGGGACGGTGGAACGTAGTGTGGATGACCAGAATGCGGAGATGGATGAGGGGGAGAATGCAGCTAGGGTGAATGCGGAGCCGAAGGTGGATGAGGCGAATGTGGAGGATGTGGATGATGAGAAGGTAGTGGATGCTGGTTTGATGCAAGCGGAGCTTACGTTGGAGTTGGGGGCGACGGTGGAGACGATGGACCATAATGTGGATGCTCAGACTGCTGGGAGGGAGGAGGAGACGGCTGTGGCAACGTATTTTGATGAGCACGAGGAGATGGATGGCATGCTTAAACAAATTGCTCCACTGGTTGATGGGATTTCTGAGCAGCTTTCGGATGAGCCGGAGAAGCCTACAGTGACGAGGGAGCCTGTTAAGGCCCCACGATTGCATTCGATTGTGGAGCATAAGGCGGGGGCGAAGTAGAAGCCTAAATTGAAGAGGAAGACTGTGAAGGAAAGTAGTATGCATCCAAAACTTCAAATAAAGAAGCCGAAACCTTCGCTAATTACCCCTGATGATTATATGGATGATTTGCCTGCCAACTACTTCATTCCATATTTTTTGGATTTTTCTCCCGCTCTACAACCCCTCCTAGCGGGCGTCGTAGAAGTGAATACAGATGGCAACTGTGGGTACAGGGCTGTGGCACTTCAGTTGGGCTTTCCTGAGACCGACTGGCTGCATGTCAGAACTGAATTGCTCGTTGAGATGCGGACACACCGCGTCTTGTACATGCGTGTTCTGGGTGTGGATGCATATAATTCCAATTTGGCGGCAGTGAACCATCTTATTAAGGATGCAGCTGCAGGAAGTGATAACTGGATGATAATGCCAGACATGGGACATGTCATTGCCTCATGCTACAACTGTGTAGTACATTTTCTTTCACACAGGTTGGCTGTGTCATTTTTTCCACTGAGAACTCCTCCAGTACCCCGAGCCACCAGACGCCACATAACGCTGGGTCTTGTGAACAATAATCACTTTGTTTTCGTTAAAATTTGGCCAACTGATCCCGTCCCTCCTCTGACTTCACTTGTGTGGACAAGAAATCATTACCATGTGGCCGATGGATGGCCAGCTGGTTATGAGCAGAGGATGCAGCAATTTGTTAAGAGGGTAGAAGGTACGGATATTGCTACCGCTGATGCTATTTAGTACATGTAAGATTTAACGTTTGATCAATGTAATAAGTTTTTTTGGTATAAAAATTGACCACTTTGTAGCATGAACTTTTATCATGTCTTCCGAAATGTGGAAATGTCATCATCGGTATGGATTGATGTTGTGTATCATACCAATTACAGCAAGCGCAACACTGCAATAATATTGCCCATTTTGCGATTTGAGTAATTATGTCTTTACGCGCACAAGATTGCTCAACATGCAAAACTCGCAATATTATGGTCGGTTTTGCGCTCTGAGTATTTTTTTAATAACATCAACCTTTGTACCAAACTGTTCTGCGATGAGAATGTATCATTGTTAGTGTGTCAAATAGTCCAAGTTAGAATAGGGTTATTGTATCAAATATGTTATTGTCTGACAAAATTGCTTACCACACAAACTCCCATAGTCCCATTGATAAGTTTTGCCTGTTGAGCGCCTTTATTAGACAATTGTTAGTGGTTACTACAATTGCTCACCAGTCACCACGATCAGAACAAATAATTTTTACCAGTTGTGCGCGCTGAGCAGATTTGTTAGTGCGAAAAAAACTCCTACTCGCCCACTCAATAAAATTTGCTGATATGTCCACATTAATTGCTGTTGGCATCGTGCAAATTTTTAATGGTTAACATAATTGCTCAAAGCGCACAACGGCGATATATTGGATCCTTTGGTCTACCTAAGAGACCACTCGAGTATGCAGAGCATTGCTGGTAAATATACAGAGCAGTGAGCGTTAATTTACTAGAGTTGTGATTCTGAAACATGCCAACAGGCAACATGCAAACTTTTAGATTACGACCGATACTTATTCAATCTGAAGACATTGTATATTAAATCTGATACATAGTCAATCTGATTCAGAAACTACAGGCAAACTTTTAGATTAAGGCTGATACATATTCAAACGGTGACCTTTCCAAAATGACCCACCCATCTAATATAATGAAGTATGTACAGATACAGATCCAAACTGATACATATGCCTTTACTCTTACAAACTGATACATAGGATTGTCTTCGTAGATGTTTGTAATGAGGTGGCGCTTGATCTGCGTGCTTCCCCCTTCAACTTCCACGAGGTCATCGGGCGCCCATCTTCATTGCGTTTATTAACGTCGGCACCCGATTTGCTGCCATCATCGGCTCGATATGAGTGTCGCGTCGTTGTAACCTGCAGTCAAGTATGTAGCCGTGTCAAAGACAACGGCTGGTACGTCGATTCCCCTGTGGTGATGTACCACACGGGCAATGCGCTCAGCAGCTACGTTGCAGTTGCCGATTTTCTGCCCTGATCTGCTCCAGATGATTGTCATACCAGATGGGTGCATTGACGTGGCACTTTGTCCTTTGTAGGAGACGCCGGGAATTGGAAGGTCGGCAGACCGTTTCGCTTATTACCAACATTGCTGTCGTAGTTGTAACCTGACGTCATGAAAAAAGACACCGATTGGAACTCCGTTACCGGAGACGGATGTAAAACAACACAGGGTTGCATAAGAAGTTGTGTTTGGGAGTGTAAGAGATCGGAAAGGATAGGATGGAGTGTCTGTGCGTCAACTATGATGTATAGTAAAACGATGAAGGGTTTGATGGAGGAGATGGAGTGTAAAGTGGAGATGGAGATGGAGATGGAGTGTATAGCAAGACAAGCAAAACGAATACATAGCCACAATTCATAATAGGATGGAATAACAATCTTACATGGTACAACACCCAGCAGCTTTCCTGAAACATGTGAGACAGCACAACCAATATCACCCCAAAAATATATAGTAAAGATAATCGTACACCTTTTTCATATTGCTTTTTGGGACAAATTTTCTTATCAACGCAGTTGCAACCCCCAGCATTGTCTGGGATGCTTGGACGATAGCCCTTCGTTGCATAAGTTTCCAACATCAACCATTTACCTTTACGTGAAAAGACTACCAGATGAATGCTATCGGCCATATTTATATCAAGCATGGACGAACAGCCGAAGAACTTATTGTTTCCATACGGAGGTTGTGTTGGAAAATAAAGAAGATGATGATAGAAGAAACTAGCGGAAGTTGTGATAAGACGAGTGCTCGTTGTCCGCCATTTATAGGGGAATTGGACCAATCAAAATGAAGTGTATAAAAAGTCCGTGATCCTGCATTAATGCAATGTATCTCGGGAATCAACATTTATTTACTCAACGCGCACAACGCGTAATTCCAACGCGAAAAACGCGTAATCCCAATTATTTCATCATGTGGTTCATATTAGGATAATTACTCTCCGCGCAAAACAAGAAAACCCTACTGTTTTTCGCCTTTATCCACATTGATGCTAATAAGTAAATTACCTCCAACAATACTACTCTTTATTAAGCCATTTTAATACATTTTATTGGACGCGCACACCGGGCTAAATAATACAGAAGCGAGTAACATATAATAATTGCTCACAGCGCAAAACGCATGGAGAACGGGAATTGCTCAATGAGCACAACGCACAACGTATGGTTGCGAATTGTATTGGTTGATGAGGATGAGACAAAATAAGAGTTAATGTGTGGCTACATCGAAGACCACGTCATGCTACAGAGGGGTGGACTGCTCGGTAATCTACATCAGATTGATATCAGACATATGAAGGGACCCTTAAATGCGATGGGAGAGAATTGATGTAGACGGAAAGATTTGAAAGCTCTCAGGGAGACCTTTTGACCCAAAAAATGACACAAATGTCCTCAAAAGCAAGAGCAAATACGACCCAATGGAGAACTTTGTGGCATTTCATCCGTACTGGAAAAAAACAGTTGTGTGCGGGGAGCAATTCTGAGTTTTCAGTCGTTTTGTGCGCTGAGCAATTCTTATTTTTTTTGAGTGTTGTGTTCGGTGAGCAATTATTAGGTTGAGTGGTTCTGTGCGCTGAGCAACTTTGAGTTTTGAGTGGATTTGTTCGCTGAGCAAGTCTGAGTTGAGTGGTTTTGTGCTGTGAGCAATTCTGAGTTTTAGTGGTTGTGTGCGGTGAGCAATCCTGAGGTATGGAAGTTTTGTAGCCGCTTACTTAATTTCTCATCGCTCAGACATAATTGCTCAACACAAAGTAAGAAAAGCCTTTAGTCCTCCTCCCATGCAGGTTGAAAGGTGGAGAGATTCCCCAGTATACACAAACCAATGGCGTCTGGTTACGATTTGCCTATAGACACTCCTCCCCTCTCAAAAGAAACCTCCCGTTGGCCCGATCGTTTTATAGGCCCTCAGTTGAAACCGGACCTATCCTTCCCGACGAATTATTCCTCTTACAGGCGGACCGCCGACGAGTTATTCCTCTTACACATGGAGCGGCCCGCCTTCCACTTCCCGACTCCCCTGTAAGAACCTGCATTAGGTGACTTACGGCGGACCGATCCACCCGTCCAGCGCCTACTCCGTGACGACCTCCACCTCCGGGTGAGTCGTCGCCGCCCGGGGGTTGACGCTCGAAGTCACCGGTGAAGGCATCGCCATGCCAAATCACCCCACTGGGCACCACCGTTCCTAGACAACGGGTCCCTCCGCCATCCAACGGCCTGCCTTCCACTCATCGACCTCCCGTCGCACATCCTGAAATGGAACGAAACCCCAGCCCGTCATCCAACGGCCTGCCTTCCACTCCTCGACTTCCCGTCGCACATCTTGATGCAGTTTACTGTAAAATGGAACAACAGCCCAGCCCGCCATCCACCGGCCTGCCTTCCACTCCTCGACCTCCTTTCGCACTTCCTGATGCAGTTTACAGTAAACTGGAACGATAGCCCAGCCCGCCATCCACCGACCGGCCTTCCATTCCTCGACCTCCCGTCGCACATTCTGATGCAGTTTACAGTAAATTGGAACGGCATCCCAGCCCGTCCAGGGATCACGTCACACTTACTCAACCACTGGCGTCTTTATCGACATTTTGTAAAGAACGCGAAAATGTCCCTCCAGTCTCCAAACAAGTTGTTAAATTCCGTCTATGAGAAAATTAACTTGTTTACATGCAAACTTTTAGATTATATCTGATACATATTCAATCTGAAGACATTTTATATTAAATCTTCTACATATTCAATCGACTTCAGAAACTTCTTGACAAATTTTAGATTAAATCTCATACTTATTCCGATTGATGACATTTTGAAAATGACCCAACCATTCAAATATATTGATGTACATATTGATACAGACCATAACAAATTCATTAGCATATGTTCTTTACAAACTGATACATGTGATTGTCTTCGTAAGATGGTTGCAATGAAGGGGCTCTTTACGGGATAAATAGTCGGCGTTATCTGCGTGCTTCACCCTACAACGACGCGTGCAATGACGACACTCCTATCCTACCTACGGTTGTTGAAAGTCGGCAACGTCGTTAATAAACGCAACGAAGCGACCATCTTCGTTGCGTTTATGAACGGGTTTGCCAACTTTCTGCTACCGTAGCCCGGATAGGAGTGTCGTCATTGCAGGCGTCGTTATACCCTGCTGTCAAGTATGACGCCGGTTTGAAGACACCGAAAAGAACTCCGATTCCCAAGAGGCGGTGAACACCAACACATGGTTGCGTTATAAATATCATGAGCTTTTCATCTTCGAGATCGGAAAGGATTGGAGGAGGTGTTTGTGTGTCTTAGGCGAGGTATAGTGTAACGATGAAGGGGTTGGAGGAGGAGATGGAGTGCAAAGAGGAGATGGCCGTTTCCCATGCATGCTTGATTATAAATGGATGATATCCCTTCGTAGTGCATTTATTACCGTCATTGCAGTTTCCATCATCAACCATTTATCTTTACGTGAAAAAAGTACTGGTTGAATTCTATCGTCCATTTCTATCTCAAGCATCACGCCCGAACAGTAGAAGACCATCTCATCTTTGCACTCCATATCCATCTCCATCTCATCCATTTCTGCCCCATGCATCATGCTCGAACATAAGAAGAACTTATGAAGAACTTATTGTTTCCAGACGGAGGTTGTGTGGGCAAATAAAGAAGTTGTGAGATGGAGTGCAAAGAGGAGATGGACGTTCCTCGTGCATGCTTGATTATAAATGGACGATATCCCTTCGTAGTGCGTTTATTACCGTCATTACAGTTTCCATCCCAGCCCGCCATTTTATATTAAATCGTCTACATATAAATGGAACAACAGCCCAGCCCGCCATAAACGTCGTTATTTGCCCACACAACTGCAATGACGACACTCCTATCCGGGCTACGGTAGCAGAGATCCTGCGTGTGCCACGTGGTGCACGCAGATCATGCCATGTGGCACGATCAGCCCAGCCCTCTCGGGATGCGTGCATTTGCTGTTTGTGCGAAAAACATTTTCGTTGGTTTAATTTCGACATTTGATGGGTCAAATGATATCGGAATTGGACGCGGTTTTTTCTATGCGATCGTTGTCTCGAGATCTTCGATTTGATAGGTTGTTTCAAAGTCGAAACTCAGAAATGGAGTTATGGTTGATTTTAGAAGTTTGAACTTCTATTAAAATCAATCCCAAATACCCATTTGATAGTCCCACATTGCTCGTAGCAAAGGAGGAGGGACCGACTCCCTATATAAATAGGGGATAACCCTCCTCATTGAAAAGTGCACCAAGTCTCCAATTCGAGAAGCTCCAAATTTTTGAGCACGCTCGATCGACGACTTAAATTATTCATCCTCTTATATTTCTTCCTATCCTCCAATCGAGTCCTAGCAAGACGGCGAGGAGGTTTGGATCTGATCCAGAAGTCTCTGGGTGGATCTGCTCAAGTGAAATCTTCTTCAACGAGTGATTGGCTTGGAGGCGCGGTGCAGCTCGGGAAGCAGTTCAGCTCGGGGCGAGGCGTAGTATGGTGCGGTTCGGGAAGCGGCGCAGCTCGGGCACGATGCGGCTTCGAAAACGGTTCGGAACACTTTGCCGGTGCAAGCAAAGTTCCGGGTAAGTCAGCTTTGTTTGTACTTTTCATTTTTTTTGCAGTAGATTAAATCTTTCTTCGAGTTGGTCAGACCCAACCCGAGTTAGTAGATTATCCTGGCTAGGGTGCAAGATTCTTAGTGTTAAGATTTATTAAAATGTTTAATAAAGTTTCTGTTGCATCTTGTTGATTCTAATGTCCGTCTGACATAGGACGGGCATAGGTTTTACCCTAAGGGTCCTTGAAAACCCCAACATTGGTATCAGAGCCATATCTACGCTGATCTAATGCTGCAAAATTAATACAATTTGCATGTTATGTTTGTTAGAAACATAAAATTAATTATGTGATAATTATGAACTTAATTCATGTGATGTTATTAAGTTGAAATTTTAAAATGTCTATGTTTGTTCTTGCTTATTTGATAACACAAGAAAAATCTTATTAGATTAGCCATTAAAATCCGTCTAATGATTATAAGATAATTTTAGATTGCTTCTGCTATGATTTAAAATTTTTTTAAATGCCTAATGGACGATTTGGATAGCACCTCAATAAATCATTCTTTATAGTTGATAAGGACTTAATAAAGTTATTAATAAATCCATAAAATTTTGAATTTTAAGAATTCACTACTTGATAGGATTAACTAGTTCTAATAAAAGCCTTTTAAACTATGGCACACATATAAAAATGATGAGTTTCATTCAATGGACCATGATCTGGTCAATGTGCTTGGCTATGTTTGTTGGATCACCCTAGCTAGACTGGGGATAAGTGATCCTGGCTTAGTCAATTCCCTGGCCGTGTCCGCTGGACCGCAATGAAGCAAATCAAGATTATATGACACCCTGGACTATAACCATGTCTAATACGTTAATAATCTTTTTCAAGGTAAAATGTAGCCCTCCTTGTTTTAGAGTTTGGCAACTATAGGATCCATGTTACAATTGTTGAATACACTTAAGTTGTGACATGGCAACCTTATGGAAACCAACTTTTAAATACATATGATGTAGTCGAGCCTTGACCCAAACCGTCGTGTCGTGAATACACCGATCGCCGTCGTAAGTTAAGCTAGAAACAAAAACAAGGGTCTGATTAGGCTAGTCATTATGATTTGGATGAGCACACTCATGATCATAAGAAGCTAAGGGTAAAATATATATGGAGTTATATATGATATGACTGATGAAGAGTTCATCTACCAACTGCAGAGTCAAACAACTTGTTGAGCACACTTAAGGTTGGGCGACTCAGGGTTGTTGGGTCCATCTCCCACTAAAATTTTAATTATGTTATGGCTTAAATGATCTTTAGAATAGTGGGATGAATAATTCGATTAAAGCCAATCTTATTATATTTTTAATTATAATGAACGTATTCTAATATTAATAGTTCTATTCTTTGCAGCATGACTGGTGAAATTAATATATCCAAGATAAGAATAAATGAACCGGTTATAATAATAATTACTGGCAAAGGAAAACAAAAGCAGTATGGGAACATAAGAAGAAAGGGCATTCTAATGCCTCAACTTCTATAATGATATGAAGTGTAATTCTTTCAGTGACTTCTAATGCATGGGTATTAGATATCGATGCAGGCTCTGACATCTGTAACCAGTTACAGAGAATGCGAATTAAAAGAAGGCTCGAAGAGAATGAAGTCGTTGTCTAGGTCAGCAACGTAGCAAATGTTGCTGTTGTAGCTGTGGGAGACGTCAAACACACATTGGCAAATGGAAATTACTTGCTTATGAAGCAATGTTACTATGTTCAAAATTTCCGATGCAATATTATCTCCGTCTCAGCCTTGGCCAGAGAAGGTTATAATTTTACTATCAACTAAAATGTTATGAACATTTTGTTTGATAATATGTTGCTAGGTTTTGGGACCTTCAACAATGGCATGTACACTTCGAGTAATGAAGTTGTATTAAATGTTAATACACGAAAACGTAAGGAATCGGGTTATAATGAAACCTATCTTTGACACTGTAGACTAGGCCATATCAGAGAGAAGAGACTTAGCAAGTTACATAAAGAGGGGTCCTTGGGCCTCTCGAATTATGAGTCATACATCACTTGCGAGTCTTGCCTCAAAGGTAAGATGGCCAAAACTCCTTTTGTAAGACAAGGAGAGAGAGTTATTGAACTCTTGGGTCTAGTACATACTGATGTATGTGGACCTATGTCTACATTAGCCAAAGGAGGATATTCATATTTTGTTACATTTACTGATGATCACTCTAGGTTTGAACATGTGTTCTTGATGAAACACAAATCCGAAACATTTAAGCGATTCATAGAGTACCGTAACGAAGTTGAAAAACAGACTGGTACAGGTATTAAGATCCTTCGATCTGATCGAGGATGAGAATACTTGAGCCATGAATTCCTTACATATTTAAAAGAGAATGGGATTCTCTCTCAGGTCACGCCTCCTTATACACCTCAACATAACGGTGTGTCAGAGAGGAGAAATCGCACCTTGTTAGACATGGTGTGATCTATGATAAGTGAAGCTGAGTTACTAACCTCCCTCTGAGGCTATGGCTTAGAAACTGCTATCTACATTCTCAACAAGGTTCCATCGAAATCTGTGCCAACGACACCATATCAGATATGGAGTAGCAAGAAACCCAGCCTTAATCATTTAAGGGTGTGGGGTTGTCTTGTATATATCAAAAGGCATAATCCAGACAAACTGGAAGATAGATTTGTTTTGTGTAAGTTCATTGGGTGCCCGAGACATTCATTAGGGTACACCTTCTACCATCCGAAGACACAAAAGATTGTTGTCTCCAAACATGCCACTTTTTAGAAAAGGAATTCCTTATGAAGGAAGCTGTTGGCAAGGTGGTAGATCTGGACGAATGTTCAGAAGGAGAATTAACACAAGAACATGTGTCGGAACCAGTGGGAGAATCAAACCTTGATGTTTCCCAATCAGTCGTTAGGAGGTTTTTTAGGATTCCTCGAGCTCTTGATAGATACTACGGTTTTCTCGTGGACGGAGGGGTTGAAGATAGCGTCATATTAAATGATGATCCTATTAGCTTCCAAGATGCCATTAAGAGTAGAGAATCTGATAAATGGCTAGATGCAATGAAGTCCGAAATTGAATCCATGCACGTAAATGAGGTATGGACCTTAGAGAAAGTGCCCAAGGAAAGTGTTCCTATCGGCTGCAAATGGATCTTCAAGAAGAAGATTGGTGCAGATGGAAAGATAGAAATGTACAAGGCTAGGTTGGTTGCAAAAGGTTATCGTCAGACTCTAGGAATAGATTATGACGAGACTTTCTCACTAGTCCCCATACACAAGTCTATCCGGATCGTACTCGCTATTGCTGCCCATTATGACTATGAAATCTGACAAATGGATGTAAAGACTGTTTTCTAAATGGTGATTTGAGGAGAAAATTTACATGACTCAGCTAGAAGGTTTTGAAGTCAGTGTGAGTGAAGGAAAAGCATGTAGATTGCAGACATCTATGGACTTAAGCAGGCATCAATAAGCTGGAACATCCATTTGACAAAACAGTCAAAGAGTTTGGTTTTGTCAGAAATGAGGATGATCCATGTATCTATAAGAAAACAAGTGAAAATTCCTTTAGTCATCCTCGTATTATACGTGGATGATATTCTTATAATAGGCAACAATATAGGGATGTTGAAGTCTGTAAAGGAATGGCTATCAACCAACTTCTCCATGAAAGACGTGGGAGAAGCATCCTACATATTGTGTGTAAAGATCTATAGAGATAGATCTAAACGGATGCTAGGTTTGTCATAAGCCAGGTACATTGACACCGTGCTAAAACGGTTTAGCATGGAAAACAGTAAATGGGGTTTTATACCAGCCAATCATGGAATAAACCTTTCCAAGAAGTAGTATTCCAGCCAATCATGGAATGCATGAGCAAAATCACATATGCTTCAGCTGTGGGATCAATCATGTATTCCATGATCTGTACCAGACCTGATGTCACTTTTGCACTAAGTGCAGTAAGTCATATCAGTCTAACCCTGGAGGAGAGCATTGGAAAGCCGTCAAGACAATTCTCAAGTGCTTGCAAAGGACTATAGACTTGGTCTGGATTTATGGAAGTGAAGAGCTCAAGGTTGAAGGCTTCACAGATTCCAGCTTTTAGAGTGACATAAATGATAACAAAACAATCTCTGGATATTTTTTCACTCTCAATGAAGAAGCAGTCAGTTGGAGAAGTTCCAAACAAAACATTATTGCAGACTCCACGATGGAAGCCGAGTACATAGTGGCCAATGATGCGACAAAGGAAGCTGTCTGGATGAGAAAGTTCATAAACCAGTTAGGGATAGTACATGCAGTTAAATATCCAATACCTCTGTATTGCGACAATAATGCAAGCATCAGTCTTGTTCAAGAACCAAGATTCCACAAGAGATCCAGACACATTTTTTGGAAGTATCACCTGATACGGGATGTTGAGAAGCAGAAAGACATAGAACTCCTTAGAGTTGTTCAGAAGACAACATAGCAGATCCATTCACAAATGCTCTGGCACACAATCGTCTAGAGAGACTAGTGTGTAATTGTGGTATAAGATACCATGATAAATGGGCATGAGTGCAAGTGAGAGATGTTGAGAGATGTATGCCCTCGAGGTAATTTATCTATGTAAACATCTTGTTCATGAATGAAAGTATGCTTTCTGGTATCAATTGTCTGAGTAAATTTTTATTAATGTGTTGCTTAGATAATTTTATTAGACTCATAGTAAGGTCATACATATTTTGAGATAGAGATCACGATTATGAGACATGTCTGACCGTTAGGAGCTTGAGTCTTAAAGCGTTCATGGTCATAGATGCGTCGAAATAGGGATATCGACACATCGGACAAATCATTGTGTCTTTGTCTTGATGATCTCATAATCATGCGACTTAGGCTCAGTACGGTTCTTGATAAAACCTTGGTCAAGATATGTTGCAAGTAGTACAACTTGTATGTACCGGAGACTGAAAGATACTGGCTAATCCTAGCTAGTGGGGTTGACAGTTTCCCATATCCTAGGCTATGCAAATGCTATGGTTAAGACGAAGGGACTAAAACTGTGGTATTCATCACGGACACAGTCAGAGTGATCTCGACAACACTTTTGTCGACAAGTCTATCACGTAATTATGATGCCAAAACAGGGACGATACCTGCTGCTCGTGGTTACTGTCGTCTAGAGATTTTGAGTCCCAACCTATAGCAGATTTAGGCTGTAGGGTCTCATACCGAGTAGTATTCACGTCTTAGTAATAGGAAGAATGTTAAGAGAAATGCATTTGATGCAATGGAGTAATTTGAGCCCATAAGTGAGTTGTGAGATTAAAGCTAAAGAGTTTACAATTTGGGACTAATTAATACTTGGTATTAAGTTGACAAGGATGCATGGGATCGAAGGGGACTTTTGGAGAAATCCACAAGAAGAAACCGCATTCAAATCGGAGCTCAAACGAGCCCGAAAACGTGAAAACGGCATTATAAGGCACTAAATGGGCTTACAGGTCTGACCTGCACCTGGCGGGTTAGACCTACTAGGAGGTAGCAGGTCAGACCTGCAGGGGCAAACCGCGTGCACTGCACGTAGGCTGAGCCTGTATAGGGCCTGCAGTAGGGCCCAGACTCTTTTAGTGTGGGCAGCAGAGATCCTGCGCATGCCCTGTGGCACGCACAGATCGTGCCATGTTGCGTGATCAGCCCAGCCCTCTCGGGATGAGTGCATTTTCTGTTTGTGTGAAAAACGTTTTCGTAGGTCTAATTCGACATTTAAGGGGTCAAATAATATCGGAATTGGACGATGTTTTTTCTATGCGATCGTTGTCTCGAGATCTTCGATTTGACAGGTTGTTTCAAAGTCGAAACTCAAAATGGAGCTATGGTTGATTTTAGAAGTTTGGAATTCTATTAAAATCAATCCCAAATACCCATTTGATAGTCCCACATTGCTCGTAGCAAAGGAGGGGACGGCTCCCTATATAAATATGGATAGCACTCCTTATTGAAAAGTGCACCAAGTCTCCGATTCGAGACGCTCCAAAGTTTTGAGCACGCTCAATCGACAACTTAAATTATTCCTCCTCTTATATTTCTTCCTATCATCCAATTAGTCCTAGCAAGACGGCGAGGAGGTTTGGATCTGATCTAGAAGTCTCTGACGTGGATCTGCTCAAGTGAAATCTTCTTCAGTGAGTGATTGGCTCGGTGGTGCGGTGTGGTTCAGGAAGCGGTTCAGCTCGGGGCGAGACGCAGTAAGGTGCGGTTCGGGAAGCTGCGCAGCTCGGGCACGGTGCGGCTCAGGAAACGATTCGGAACACTTTGCCGGTGCAAGCAAAGTTCCGGGTAAGTTAGCTTTATTTGTGCTTTTCATTTTTTTGCTATAGATTAGTCTTTCTTCAAGTTGGGCAGACCCAACCGGAGTTAGTAGATAATCCTGGCTAGGGTGCCTGATTCTTAGGGTTAAGATTTATTATAATGTTTAATAATGTTTCCGATACATCTTTTTGATTCTAATGTCCGTCCGACTTAGGACGGGCATAGTTTTTTCCCTAAGGGTCCTTGAAAATCCCAACAACCTTCCTGTTCCAACGGGTATTTTTGGGGATTTTTCTGTGCACGGGGTTATTTTCTCTATTTTATTGAATATATGAATCTTTTTATTAAATGATATGATTTTTAGCCTAATTTTATCTTCTCTTATTTTTTAGTTGAAGATGGCAATCGGACTGAAAAATAAGAGTTGACAAAATTAGGCCAAAAATCATATCATTTAATAAAAATATCCATATCTTCAAGAAAATTTAGAAAATACCCACGAGGTCAGAATAATCTAAATTTTTTTTCGTAGGAACCGGGAAATCGCCATCTTCAATTGAAAAAAATTGGAGAAGAAAAATTTAGGGCAAAAAATCGTATCATTTAATAAAAATATCCATAACTTCACGAAAATGTAGAAAAATAGTCCCGAGCTCAGAAAAATCTGCAAAAATGTCAATTGGAACCAGGAGATCGTCATCTTCAACTAAAAAAAATAAGAGAATACAAAATTAGGCAAAAAATCAGATCATTTAATAAAAAGACTCAAATATTCAATAAAATATAAAAAATAGCCCTAGCACAGAAAAATCCCCAAAAAATACCCATTTGAACAGGGAGATTGCCAGCTTCAACTAAAAAAATAAGAGAAGATAAAGTTAGGCTAAAAATTATATCATTTAATAAAATGATCAATATCTTCCAAAAATGCAGAAAATAGCCCTGAGCTCAAAAAATTCCGCAAAAATGTCTGTTGGAACACAGAGATCACTTTCTTCAATTGAAAATAAGAGAAGACAAATTTAGGCTACAAAAATCATATCTTTTACTTTAAAGATACACATCTTACAAAAAATTTAGAAATTAGCCAGTAGCTCAGAAAAAATCGAAAAAATGTCCATTGTAACTGGAAGATCGCCATATTAATCTGAAAAATAAGAGAAGACAAAATTAGGCTTAAACATCAAATTATATAATAAAAAGATCCATATCTTCCAGAAAACGTAGAAAGTAGCCTCTAGGTCAAAAAAATCCACAAAAATATCCGTTGAAACCGAGAGAATGCCATCTTCAACTGATAAATAAGAGAATACAAAATTGGGCCAAAATCATATCATTGTATAAAATGGTCCATATCTTCCATAAAATGCAAAAAAAAGCCCCGAACTTAGAAAATCCGCAAATATGTTAGTTGGAACTCGAGATTGCCATCTTTTTCTGAAAAATATGAGAAGGCAAAATTAGGCCAAAAATCATATTATTTATTAAAAAGATCAATAACTTCCAGAAAATATTGAAAATATCCTCTAATCCCAAAAAAATCCGCAAAAATGTCTATTGGAACCGGAAGAACGCCATCTTAAACTGAAAATAAGAGAAGACAAAATTAGGCAAAAAATTTTATCATTTAATAAAATGATCCATATCTTCCATAAATATAGAAAATTAGCCCCAGGGTAAGAAAAATCGGTAAAAATGTCCGTTGGAACCGGTAGATCTCCATATTAAACTGAAAAAAATAAGAGAAGACAAACAAAGGATATAAAAATTACATCTTTTAATAAAAAGATCTATATATTACATAAAACACAGAAAATAGCACCAAGCTGCGAAAAATCCACAAAAATGTCCGTTGGAACCGATAAATCACCATCTTCAACTAAAAAATATGAGAAGACAAAATTATGCCAAAAATCATATCAGTTAAAAAAAAGAAGCATATATTATAAAAAATTTAGAAATAGCTCGAGGTCAGAAAAACCTACAAAAATGTCCGTTGGAACTGGAGATCACCATCTTCAACTGAAAAAAGAGAAGACAAAATTAGGCCAAAAATCATATCATTACATTAAAAATACATATCTTACAGAAAATGTAGACAAATAGTCCCAAGATAATAAAAGTCCAGAAAAATGTCTGTTGGAACTGGTAGATCGCTTCCTTCATTAAAAAATAAGAGAAGAAAAATGTAAGCTATAAAAATCATGTCATTTAATAAAAAGATACATATCTTCCATAAAATGTAGAAAATAGCACCGAGCTCAGAATAATCCGCAAAAATATCAGTTGGAACCGGGAGATCGCCATCTTCAACTTAAAAGAATAAGAGAAGGCAAAATTAGGCCAAAGATCAAATCATTTGATAAAAAGATCATATCTTCCAAAAATTTAGAAAATAATACCGGGGTCAGAATAATCTGCAAATAATGTCCGTTGGAACCGGTAGACCGCCATATTCAACTGAAAAAATAAGAGAAGACAAACAATGGATATAAAAATTATATTATTTAATAAAAAGATCCATAACTTCATGAAAATATAGAAAAAATAGACTTGAGCTCAGAAAAATCCACAAAAATGACCCTTGAAACCGGGAGATCGACATCTTCAACGGAAAAATAAGAGAAGACAAAATTAGGCTATAAAATCATATCATTTAATATTAAGATCCATATCTTATAAAAAATTAGAAAATAGCCCGGAGCTCAAAAAAACTTCACAAATGTAAATTGGAAACGTGAGATCGCAATCTTCAATTAAAAAAGAGAAGACAAAATTGGGCCAAAAAATCATATCATTTAATAAAAATATGCATATCTTCCAGAAAAGGAAGAAAAATAGTCCCAAGCTAAGAAAAATCCGCAAAAATTTATGTTGAAACAGGTAGATTGCCATCTTCAATGGAAAAAATAAGAGAAGACAAATGTAGGCAATAAAAATCATATCATTAATAAAAAGATCATCTTCTTTCATCAAATATAGAAAATAGCATCGAGATCATAAAAATCCGCAAAAATGTCCGTTGGAACTGGGAGATCGCCATTTTTTACAGAAAAATAAGAGAAGACAAAATTAGGCCAAAAATCAAATCATTTAATAAAAAGATACATATATTCCATAAAAATTAGAAAATAGCCCATATGTCAGATTAATACGCAAAAATGTCCCTTGGAACCGAAAGATCGCCATTTTCAACTGAAAAATAAAAGAAGACAAATTAGACCATAAAATCATATCATTTAATATAAAGATCCATATTTTCCAGAATATGTAGAAAATAGTGTGGAGCTCAGAAAAATCTGCAAAAAATTTCGTTGGAATCGGAAGATCGCCATCTTCTATTGAAAAAAATAAGAGAAGATAAATGTAGGCTACAAAAATATCATTTAATAAAAATTTCTATATCTTACAGAAAATGTAGAAAATAGCACTGTGCACAAAAAATTCGTAAAAATGATCATTGGAACTGGTAGATCACCTTCTTCAAATAAAAAAATAAGAGAAGACAATATTAAGGTATAAAAATCGTATCAATTAATATAAAGATTCATATCTTACAGAAAATGTAGAAAATATCCCAGAGCTCAGAAAAATCTGCAAAATTGTTTGTTGGAACCGGGAGATCGTCATCTTCATCTGAAAAATAGAAAGACAAATTAGGCCAAAAAATCTTAT
>JAULAV010008929.1:0-108839 GCA_030789695.1 Scilla litardierei
TGTGTGATCTGCGATTTGTATACCGCTTTAAATGATTCAGACGATGTTAATTCTAAAATTATTCCGTTTTTCATGATTATATCGTTGTTCGTAGTTTTCTATTTCTATTTGCACTCTTATACTATGATATCAAAATAAAACTCTTTGACATGTATTTTTCATTCAGTGCATGCTATATGAGTAAGCGGAACCTACGTCCTGAGAGAATGATCTAGCAGCTTCCCTCTTCGCTTCTTTCTTTCTTCTTTATTATTATTTTGTTTTTCATTCTTCTCCGTTTTTCATTTTTCTTTTTTTTCGCCGTTTTCGTTTTCCGAATCCACCGGGTTCGCCTTTTACTTATCTTCCTCGAGGACGAGTAAGAGGCAAGCTTGGGGGATTTTGATCACTCCTTATTTTACACTTTTTTTCCGCATGTTTGCATGTCATTTAGATCGCCCAAATCATGTTTTTCATGATATATCGACGATATTGCGATGCTTTTCACGATTTGTTGTTTTTGTCGCATTTCAGGTGATTTGGAGCGATTCGGAGTGATCTCGAGTTGCGCTTACTCCAGAGGGACACCGACGACCTCCCCAAGGGGTATTTTGCTGTTGGAGAGGAGCGGAAGAAGAACGGATGTCGCATGAGCGACGAGGAGGCCAAAACAAGCTGATTGGGCATTTTTTGTGTCCCACTCGGCCGAGTGAAGGAGTCACTCGGCCGACCAGCGAGACACCGCTCGGCCGACCAGATCGGATACGATTTATACGTGCACTCGGCCGAGCGACGGAGACCACATCGGCCGAGTGACGAGACCCCCGTTCGCCCGAGTGGCGCCCAGACGAAGCCATTCAAAAATCACCAAGTTACTGTTTTTCGGCTGCCTGAGCTTCAGAAGACCCACTCGGCCGAGTTGATAATCCCGTCCGCCCGAGTACCATGAAGCCCTCGGCCGAGTGACGACAACTCACTCGGTCGAGCCGCCCCCGAAGTGAGGACCCCTGAAGGCCCCGACTTACTGGAAATTTACAGGGTTTCTCACTCGGCCGAGCGACTTTTGTCACTCGGCCGAGTGCGACGCGCCGCCTGTAGCGAAAATTGCGGATTTCAGGCTGCACAGGGGTATTTTGGTCACAGTTTTTGGACGATTTTGGGGGGTATTTAACCCCTGTTTTTATCCTAGTTTTAGGGAGCTTTTCCTTTTAGATTTTTGTAGCTTTTGAGATTAACTTTTTAGCTTTATTTCTTGAGATTGGAGAGGAGACAAAACTTGACTTTTGTTGAATTGATTGAAGAACTACATTGGTTTGTGTTTCTCCCCTCTAAAAATTCTATTTTTATTGCATATCTCAATATTGTGATGAATTCTATTGCTTATTTCATTGATTATTTCTGTGTTTTCATTATGAATTGTGAGTAGTCTCCACGTCTTAGGGCGTGGGGATGAACCCTACAAGCCCTATTTCATATTTGTGATGAATTGGTAGAAATCTTGCTAGAATTGTTATTTAGGGATTAGTTTGGGAGCGATTTACTACGGATAGCTAGGAGTTCATACCGATTGGGATTTGCAAGAGATTGGATCCCAATTCGATAGAAAACCCTAGAAATCCGAATTGGGTTGGAATCGAATTTCTGTAGTATCGGTTTGCAAGAGATTGGACCGATACTAGGGTTCCCGGTTGCAATTCCGTACCAATACCCGTTTGCAAGAGATTGGACGGGTAGGAACTATCCCAACCTAGGTCGTGACCCGAGTTTGCACGAGAGTGGGCTCGGTGCGCGATTGAACGATGATGTTGATCCTAATGCTAGCTTCCCTAGGCTAGGGTTTGCAAGAGATTGGACCCAAACCTAGGATAGCTATAGGCCGGCAACAGCGAGAGAGCGTGAGCTTGGTTCTACATTCAGTTGCAACTAGTTTATCCAAAATCTTACTCTAGCAATTTTGATACCAATGAACCACATTGACGAGATACGATGAGTAGCGGGAATTCCCCATTCCCTAGACGTTCTTTATTTGATTTGATATATCTGTACTTTGTCTGACGATTGTGACAGGATCGCCAAAGGCAAATTTTCTCTCTTCTTAAATAGCCAGGTTGATTGGAACAAGCACGGTCATTCGTCCTCACTGTGTTCGATATCCCGCTCGCCGCTATACCGTGCGCTTGCGGTAAAACTACAACCGTTCTTTGGGTTACATTCCGGAGCGATCAATCTCCAGGTTCCAACGGACATTTTTGTAGATTTTTCTGAGTTTGCGGCTATTTCTACATTTTCTGGAAGATATGGATCTTTTTATTATATGATTTTTTGTACTAATTTTTTTCTTAGCATTCAGTTGAAGGCAATCTCCCGGTTTCAAAGGACATTTTTGCAGAGTTTCTGAGCTCATGGCTATTTTTTAAAATTTTCTGGAAGATATGGAACGGTTTATTAAATGGTACGATTTTTTGGCCTAATTTTGTCTTCTCTTATTTTTATGTTGAAGAGTGCGATCTCTCGGTTCCAACAGATATTTTTACCGATTAATCTGTGTTCGATGTTATTTTCTACATTTTCTGGAAGACATGTATCTTTATTTTAAATGGTATGATTTTCATACTCTAATTTTGTCTTCGCTTATTTTTTTTTCTATTGAAGATGGCGATCTCGTCGTTCTGACAGACATTTTTGCTGATTTTTCTGAGCTCGAGGCTATTTTCTACATTTTCTAGACGATATGGAGATTTTTATTAAATGATAATATTTTTATAACCTAAGTTTCGATATCTTTTTTTAGTTGAAGATGACGATCTCCCAGTTCCATCGAACATTTTTTGCGGATTTTTCTGAGCTCCAGCCTATTTTCTAAATTATCTGGAAGATATGAATAGTTTTATTAAAGGATATGATTTTTTGGCCTAATTTTATTTTCTCTAATTTTAAGTTGAAAATTCCGATCTCCCGGTTCCAACTGACATTTTGCCAATTTTTCGAAGCACGGGGCCATTTTCTTCATTTTCTGGAAGATATGGATCTTTTTATTAATTGATAGGATTTTAAGCCTAAATTTGTCTGCTCTTATGTTTCAGTTGAAGATGGCGATCTTTTTATTAAATGATATGATTTTTTGGCCTAATTTTGTATTCTCTTATATTCCAGTTGAAGATGGCGATAATCCGATTCCAATGGACATTTTTGCAGATTTTTCTGAGCTCTGGCCTATTTTCCATATTTTTGGAAGATATAGATCGTTTTATTAAATGATATGATATTTGTTGAGTATTGGTGTTTCATACCAATGTTATTTTGATGATGATCACAACATTATATTGTTGCTAATGTCTCTCTTATTTTAGTCTCATGTTTATCAAACGGAGAATAGCATGATTTGGAGACTAATAGCTTAGTGTAAGGATGACATCAAGTTGAGCAATGCCAAAGCTTGGACATGAGGGGCCAAAGCTTAGAGATGATGGAGGAGCATTAAGGCATCTAGCTTTGAAGCCATATACTCTAATGAAAGCAATGTAATCCATGTAATATTTCATTCATTATTTTTCTCTTTGTGAGTCTAGGTTTAATGTAATGACTTGATAGATGGTCCACTCATTCATGCATATGCATATAATAATCTTAGTGAGCCTTAGGATTATCATAAAATCCAATCCAATAGGTTCATGATGCCAAATGACTCAATTTGAGTCTCTGGCTCTCCAACAGGCGGCTGATGAAGGAATAACAGGCGACTGGGTGATTCCAGGCGCCTGGCTAGCCTTCTACAGTTGGCTGTTGTGCACTGCTCAAGTCAATCTTTTCATTAACTCTTACTTGACCTTTTGGAACAGTCGACTGAATTTCAATTTACATTTGCCAGTCTTCTAACAGTCGCTTGGGAATTATTCTACAGTCGTCTGTGCATAACTTGCATTTTCTGGGCTTCATCTCCAATTTGCAAGTCAGTCGATTGATGAAGTATTTACAGTCACCTGTAGAATTACAGTCGCCTGTGAAATGTTCATCTATCGTCTGAAGGCGTAAGTGCAAAATTTGCATTTTTCTCAGCTCCTTTCCAACGCTAGTGACAGTCGCCAGCTGAAGGATATTCAGTCGCCTGCCTATTTAAAGTTGCCTGTGAATTGCTCTACAGTCGTCTGTTTGCAACTTGCATTTTCTTGGCTTCATCCCAATTTGCAAGTCTGTCGATTGATGAAGTTTTTACAGTCGCATGTCTATTTACAGTCGCCTGTCCTGACTCAGACTATAGTCGTTGGGAATTTTATAGCCGTTGACCAGTCGACTATCAGTTGTTCATCAGTCGACTGCCTGTGCCATAAACTGCCAAAATCTAGACATTGCAGATTTATTCATTTTGGCTTTTTGCTTGGGTTTGACGGTTTATTTTGGCTTCTTCTATATAGGAGAGGGCTGAGTTCATTAGAACTTCTTGGAACTATTGAAGATCATTTGAGAATCATTAAGCCACTCTCAAACTCTCCCATTTACCTCTTAGAGCTCATTCTCTCCTTCATGCATTGAATTCAAGCTCTAGGGAAATCATCCAAGTGCTTTCAAGCTAATCTCATCACTTGGAGATCCTCTTCCATGCCTTGAATTCATTAATGAGTAAGTTCATCTCAAGGCAAAGGTAAAAGTATTTGTTTTACTTAGTGTTTTCATTGAAACCCTAATTCTCTTTGTGGGAATTAGATACTCTCTTTGTAGGAGTTTGGTGTCCTAGTGTAGGACTAACCCTAATTCTCTGTGTGGGAGTTAGTAATTCTCTGTGTGGGAGTTTGACCCCTGTGTAGGGTTGGTTTGGTTCTTGAGTAAGACAAAATCCTCTGTGTGAGATATCTCTTTGTGGGATTGTATTCACTTCTCTTTGTGGGAATTATAGTGAATATTTGTGTGGCGGGACGTACCTAAGTTTGCAGAACTAGGGTAAAATATTGTGTTTGCGTATGGATTGATTGTGTTGATTAATTCCTCTTGCATTTATTATTCCGCATTTTCAAGTTAATTTTTAATTGCCCAATTTATTGCCATTACTCTATTCACTCCCTTGAGTGTTTGTTGTTAGTATTGCAAAGTAGACGGTCCTTACAATAATTTGGCCTAATTTTGTCTTCTCTTATTTTTCAAGTTAAAGATTACGATCTCCCGGATCCAACGAATATTTTTGCGGATTTTCTGAGCTCGGGATTATTTTCTATATTTTCTAGAAAATATGAATCTTTTTAATACATTATATGAATTTTAGCCTAATTTTGTCTTTTTAAGTTGAGATGGCGATATCCCTGTTCCAACGGACATCTTAGTCGATATTTCTGAGCTCGGGACTATTTTCTACATTTTCTATAAATTTGTATATTTTTATTAAATGATATGATTTTTCTACCCTAATTTTGTCTTTTTTTTATTTTTCAATTGATGATGGCGATCTCCCGGTTTCAAGGGAAATTTTTGCTGATTTTTCTGAACTCAAGGCTATTTTCTACATTTTATTTTAGATATGGATCTTTTTATTAAATGATATGATTTTTATAGCCTATGTTTGTCTTTTCTTATTTTTCACTTGAAGATGCCGATTTTCGGTTCCAACGGAAATTTTTGCGGATTTTTCTGTCATCCGGGCTATTTTCTGTATTTTCTGGAACATAATGATCGTTTCATTTAATGATATGATTTTTTTTCTAATTTTGTCTTCTCTTATATTTTTCATTGATGATGGCGATTTCTCGATTCCCACAAATATTTTTGAGGGTTTTTCTGTGCTTTGTGCTATTTTCTGTATTATCTGGAAGATATCGAACGTTTTATTAATTGATATGATATTTTGGCCTAATGTTGTCTTCTTTGTTTTTCATTAAATTTTGTGCTCTCCAAGTCCGACGGATATTTTTGCAGATTTTTCTGAGCTTGGGGATATTTTCAGCATTTTAAGGAAAATAAGAATCTTTATATTAAATGATATGATTTTATTGCCTAATTTTGTCTTCTATTATTTTTTAGTTGAACATAGCGATCTCACGGTTCTAACGGACATTTTCGCGGATTTTCTATGCTCTGTGCTATTTTTTTATTTTATGGAAGATATGGATCTTTTTATTAAATGATATGATTTTTATAGCTTAAGTTTGTCTTCTATCATTTTTAAGTCGAAGATGGCGATCTCCCAGTTCCAACAGACATTTTTGCAGATTTTTCTAAGCTTAAGGTTATTTTCTACATTTTATGGCAGATATGTATCTTTTTATTAAATGATATGATTTTTATAACCTAAGTTTGTCTTCTCTTATTTTCTAGTTGCAGATGATGATCTTTATCTTGAATGATTTGGTTTTTTGGCCTAATATTGTCTTTCTTATATTTCAGTCGAAGATGGCATTCTCTTGGTCCCAACATACATTTTTGGGCATTTTTATGAGCTCGGGTTATTTTCCACATTTTCCAGAAGGTTTGGATCTTTTTATTAAATGATATGATTTTTGGCCTAATTTTGTCTTCTCTTATTTTTCCAGTAGAAGTTGGTGATCTCCCGGTTCCAACGGACATTTTTTCGGATATTTCTGAGCTGCATGCTATTTTTCACATTTTCTGGAATATATGGATCGTTTTGTTAAATGATATCAGAGAAGACAAAATTAGGCCAAAAAATGTCCGTTGGAACCGGGAATCGCGATCTTTCGGTTCCAATGGACATTTTTGCAGATTTTTCTGAGATTAGAGTTATTTTCTGCATATTATAGAAGATATGGATCTTTTTATTAAATGAAATGATTTTTCTAGCCCAATTTTGTCTTCTCTTATTTTTCACTTGAAGATGGTGGTCTCCCGGTTCCAACTGATATTTTTGCGTATTTTTCTGACCTCGAGACTATTTTCTATATTTTCTGAAAGATATTGATCATTTTATTAAATGATATGATTTTTGACCAATATTTATCTTCTCATATTTTTTTGTTGATGATAGCGATCTCCCATTTCCAACGGATATTTTTGCAAATTTTTCTGAGCTGTGCCCTATTTTCTGTATTATTAGGAAGATATCGACCATTTTATTAAATGATATGATTTTTTTGTTGAATTTTGTCTTTTTAAAAAAATTTAGCGATCTCCCAATTTCGACAGATATTATTGCAGATTTCTCTGAGCTCGGGATATTTTCTACATTTTTGAAAAATAAGAATCTTTATATAAATGATATGATTTTTATTGCCAAATTTTTCTTCTCCAATTTTTCATTTGAACATTGCGATCCCCGGTTCCAACGGACATTTTTTCGGATTTTCTGAGCTCGGTGCTATTTTCTTTATTTTATGGAAGATATGGATGTTTTTATTAAATGATATGATTTTTATTGCTTAAGTTTGTCTTTTATTATTTTTAAGTTTAAGAGGGCGATCCCTCGGTTCCAACGGACATTTTTGCGGATTTTTCCGAGGTCAGTGCTATTTTCTGTATTTTTGGAAGATAAAAATCTTTTTATTAAATAATATGGATTTTATAACCAAAGTTTGTCTTCTCTTATTTTCCAATTGAAGATGGCAATCTTTAAATTGAATGATATGATTTTTGGCCTAATTTTGTCTTCTCTTATATTTTAGTTGAAGATGTGATTCTCTCGGTCGTAAAGGACATTTTTGCGGATTTTTCTGAGCTCCGGGCTATTGTCCACATCTTCTGGAAGATATGGATCGTTTTATTAAATGATATGATTTTTGGACTAATTTTGTATTCTCTTATTTTTCCTATTGAAGTTAACGATCTCTCGGTTCCAATGGACATTTTTGCGGATATTTCTGAGCTCTAGACTATTTTCCACATTTTTCAGAAGATGTGGATCGTTTTATTAGACAAAATTAGGCCAAAAAATGTTTGTTGGAAACGGGAAATCACCATCTTCAGCTTAAATATAAGAGAAAACAAAATTCAGAACCGGGAAATCCCCACTTCTTCCATAAAAATGTATATTGTAACTGGGTTATCGTCATCTTCAATTGAAAAGATTTTTATATATCATTTTCTGAGCTTGTTGCAATTTTCTACACTTTATAAAAGATATCTATCTTTTTGTTGAATGATATGATTTTTCAGCTTAAATTTGTCTTCTCTTATTTTCCAGTTGAAGATGTTGATCTCCCGGTTCCAATGGAAATTGTTGCAGATTTTTCTGAGCTTCGGCCTATTTTCCACATTTTTGGAAGACAAGGATCGTTTTATTAAATAATATGATATTTTGGCCTAATTTTGTCTTCCTTATTTTCCACGACAATCTCCCAGTTCCAACAGATATTTTCGCTGATTTTTTTGAGCTCGTGATATTTTCTACATTTTCTCAAAGATATAGATCTTTTTATTACATTAAATGATTTTTGTAAGCTAATTTTGTCTTCTCTTATTTTTTTTAGTTGAAGATGGCAATATCCCGATACCAATGGACATTTTTCTCGATATTTCTGAGCTCGGAACTAGTTTCTACGTTTTCTGTAAGATATAGATCTTTTTATTAAATGATATGATTTTTCTATTCTAATTTTTTCGTCTCTTATTTTTCAATTGAAGATGATGATCTCTCGGTTCCAACTGAAATTTTAGCAGATTTTTCTGACCTCGAGGCTATTTTCTGCGTTTTATTGTCCATATAGATATTTTTATTAAATGATATGATTTTTATAGCCTACGTTTATCTTCTCTTATTTTTAATTTGAAGATGACGGTCTTCCAGTTCCAACGGATATTTTTGCGAATTTTTTTACCTCGGGGCTATTTTCTATATTTTCTGGAAGATAACAATCGTTTTATTAAATGATATGATTTTTTGGCTTAATTTTGTCTTCTCTTCTAATTTTTTTTCGTTGATGATGGTGATCTCATTGAACCAACAGATATTTTTTGCAGATTTTTCTGTGCTACGACCTATTTTCTGTATTATCTGGAAGATATCGACCGTTTTATTAAATGACATGATTTTTAGGCCTAATTTTCTCTTTTCTTTTATTCATTAAATTTGGCGATCTCCCAGTCCTGACGGATATTTTTTCAGATTTTTCTGAGCTCGAGGATACTTTCTACATTTTATGGAAAATAAGAATCTTTATATTAAATGCTATGATTTTTATTGACAAATGGTGTCTTCTCTTATTTTTAAGTTGAACATGGCAATCTCCTAGTTACAACTAATTTTTTTGGATTTTCTAAGCTCCGTGCTATTTTCTTTATTTTATGGAAGATAGGTATATTTTTATTAAATGGTATGATTTTGATAACTTAAGTTTGTCTTCTATTATTTTTAAGTTGAAGATGACGATCTCCCGGTTCCAACAGACATTTTTGCGGATTTTTTTGAGCTCCGAGCTATTTTCTACATCTTTTGGAATATATGGATCTTTTTATTAAAAGATATGATTTTTATAACCTAAGTATGTTTTTCCTTATTTTCTTGTTGAAGATGGCGATTTTTATATTAAATGAAATAATTTTTTGGCCTAATTTTGTATTCTCTAATATTTCTGTTAAAGATGGCATTCTCTCGGTGACGAAGGAAATTTTTGTGGATTTTTTTGAGCTCTAGATTATTTTCCACATTTTCTCGAAGATATGGAACGTTTGTTAAATGATAAGAATTTTGGCCTAATTTTTGTCTTCTCTTAATTTCCAGTTGAAGTTGGCGACCTTCCGGTTCCCACGGATATTTTTGCGGATATTTCTGAGCTCCGGGTTATTTTCCATATTTTCTGGAATATATGTATCGTTTTATTAAATGATATCAGAGAATACAAAATTAGGCCAAAAATGTCCGTTGGAACCGGGAAATCGCCATCTTCAACGAAATATAAGAGAAGACAAAATTCGGAACAAGGAAATCACCATCTTCAACTTTAAAAATATCTGTTGTAACTGAAATATTGCCATCTTCAATTGAAAAGATTTTTATATATCATTTTCCAAGCTTGGTGCTAATTAAACATTTTATGAAAGATATGGATCTTTTTATTAATTGATATGATTTTTCTATCCTAAATCAACTATTATTTTCCAATTGAAGATTATGATCGTTTTATTAAAAGATATGATTTTTGGGCTAATTTTGTCTTCTCTTATATTCCAATTGAAGATGGCGATCACCCGGTTCCAATCGAGATTTTTATGGATTTTTCTGAGCTCCGGCCTATTTTCCACATTTTTGGAAGATATGGATCGTTTTATTAAATAATATGATATTTTGGCCTAATTTTGTCTTCTCTTATTTTTTCAGTTGAAGTTTACAATCTCTCGGTTATAACGGACAGTTTTTCGGATTTTTCTGAGCTCGGGATTATTTTCTACATTTTCTGTAAGATATGGATCTTTTTATTACATTATATGATTTTTGTAGCCTAATTTTATCTTCTCTTATTTTCCAGTTGAAGATGGCGATTTTCTGGTTCCAATGTAAATTTTGACCGATATTTCTGAACTCTGGACAATTTTCTACATTTTCCGTAAGATATGGATCTTTTTAATAAATGATATGATTTTTGTAGCCTAATTTTGTCTTCTCTTATTTTTCAATTGATGATGGCGATCATCTCCTGGTTCAACAGAAATTTTTGCGGATTTTTCTGAACTCGAGGCTATTTTCTACAATTTATTATGGATATGGATTATTTATTAAATGATATGATTTTTATAGCCTACGTTTGTCTTCTCTTATTTTTTCACATGAAAATGGCGGTTTTCCAGTTCCAACGAAAATCTTTGTGGATTTTTCTGACCTTGAGGCTATTTTCTGTATTTTCTAGAAGATAACGATCGTTTTATTAATTGCTTCGATTTTTGTCTAATTTTGTCTTCTCTTATATTTTTCGTTGATGATGGCGATCTCTCAGTTCCCACAAATATTGTTGAGGATTTTTCCGAGCTCTCGGCTATTTTCTGTAATATCTGGAAGATATCGATCGTTTTATTAAATGATATGATATTTCGGTCTAATTTTGTCTTCTTTGTTTTTCGTTAAATTTTGCGCTCTCTCAGTTCTGACGGATATTTTTGCGTATTTTTCTGAGCACGTGGATATTTTTTCTACTTTTTATGGAAAATAAGAATCTTTATATTAAATGTTATGATTTTATTGCCTAATTTTGTCTTCTCTTATTTTTCAGCTGAATATAGCGATGTCCCGGTTCTAACTGACATTTTTGCAGATTTTCTGAGCACTGTGCTATTTTCTTTATTTTATGGAAGATATGGATCTTTTTATTGAATGATATTATTTTTATAGCTTAAGTTTGTTTTCTCTTATTTTCCAGTTGAAGATGGCGATCTTCTGGTGTTCCACTTATAATTTTGCGAATTTTTCTGAGCTCAGGGTTATTTTCTACATTTTATGGAAGATATGGATCTTTTTATTAAATGATATGATTTTTATAACCAAAGTTTGTCTTCTCTTATTTTCCAATTGAAGATGGCGATCTTTATATTGAATGAACTGATTTTTTGGCCTAATTTTGTCTTCTCTTATATTTCTATTGAAGATGGCATTCTCTCGGTCCCAAAGGAATTTTTTGTGGATTTTTGGAGCTCCAGACTATTTTCCACATTTTCATGAAGATATGGAACGTTTTATTAAATGATATGATTTTTTGACCTAATTTTGTCTTCTCTTAATTTCCAGTTGAAGTTAGCGATCTCCCGGTCATTTTTGCGGATATTTCTGAGCTTCGAGATATTTTCCATATTTTCTGGAATATATGGATCATTTTATTAAATGATATCAGAGAAGGCAAAATTTGGCCAAAAATGTCCGTTGGGACCGAAAAATCGCCATCTTCAACTAAAAATATGCGAAGACAAAATTCGGAACCGGGAAATCGACATCTTCATCTATAAAAATGTTCGTTGTAACCAGGATATCGCCATCTTCAACTGAAAAGATTTTTATTTATCATTTTCTGAACTTGGTGCTCTTTTATACATTTTATGAAAGATATCGATCTTTTTATTAAATGGTATGATTTTTCTAGCCTAAATTTGTCTTATCTTATTTTCTAGTTGAAGATGGCGATCTTTTTATTAAATTATATGATGTTTTGGCCTAATTTTTTGTCTTCTCTTATATTCCAGTTGAACATGGCGACCATCCGGTTCCAACGGACAATTTTGCAGATTTTTCTGAGCTCCGGCCTATATTCCACATTTTTGGAAGATTTCAATCGTTTTATTAAATAATATGATATTTTGGCCTAATTTTGACTTCTCTTACTTTCCAGTTGAAGATTGCGATCTCCCGGCTCCAAAAGACAGTTCGCATATCTTTCTAAGCTCAAGATTATTTTCTATATTTTTTGGAAGATATGGATATTTTTATTACATTATATGTTTTTTGTAGCCTATTCTCTTATTTTTAAGTTGAAGATGGAGATATCCCGGTTCCAAAGGACATTTGGCCGATATTTCTGAGCTCGGTCTAATTTTCTACATTTTCTGTAAGATATTGATCTTTTTATTAAATGATGTGATTTTTCTATCCTAATATTGGCGTCTCTTATTTTCAATTGATGATGGCGATCTCCCGGTTCAAACAGAAATTTTTGCATATTTTTTGAATGCAAGGCTATTTTCTATGTCTTATTGTAGATATTGATCTTTTTATTAAATGATAAGATTTTTATAGCCTATGTTTGTCTTCTCTTATTTTTCACTTAAAGATGTCGGTTTCCCGGTTCCAACAGACATTTCTATTAAATGTTACGATTTTTTGGCCTAATTTTGTCTTCTCTTATTTTTTTCGTTGATGATGGCGATCTATTGAAACCAAAGAATAAATTTGTGGATTTTTCTGTGCTATGGGCTATTTTATGTATTATCTGGAAGATATCGATTGTTTTATTAAACGATATGATTTTTTGGCCTAATTTTGTCTTCTCTTTTTTCGTTAAATTTGGCAATCTCTCGGTTCTGACGGATATTTTTGCGGATTTTTCTGAGGTCGGGGATATTTTCTACATTTTATGGAAAATAAGAATTTTTATATTAAATGATATGATTTCTATTGCCTAAGTTTGTCTTCTCTTATTTATCAGTTGAACATAGGTGATCTCCCGATTCTAACTGACATTTTTGAGGATTTTTTGAGCTCAGTACTATTTTCTTTATTTTATGGAAGATATGGATGTTTTTATAAAATGATATGCTTTTTATAGCTTAAGTTTGTCTTCTATTATTTTTAGTTGAAAATGGCGATCTCCCGGTTCCAACAGACAATTTTGCGGATTTTTCTGAGCTCTGAGCTATTTTCTACATTTTATGGAAGATATGAATCTTTTTATTAAATGAGATGATTTTTATAACCTAAGTTTGTCTTCTCTTATTTTCCAGTTGAAGATGGCGATCTTTATATTGAATGATATGATTTTTGGCCTAATTTTGTCTTCTCTTATATTTCATTTGAAGATGGCATTCTCTCGGTCCCACCAGATATTTTTGCAGATTTTTCTAGGCTCCGGGCTATTTTCAATATTTTCTGGAAGATATTGATCATTTTATTAAATGATATGATTTTTGACCTAATTTGGTCTTCTCTTATCTTTCCTGTAGAATTTGGCGATCTCCCGATTCCAACGGACATTTTTGCGGATATTTCTGAGCTCCGGGCTATTTTCAAATTTATGAAATAAATGGATAGTTTTATTAAATGATATCAAAGAAGACAAAATTAGGCCAAAAAATGTCCGTTGGAACCAGAAAATCGCCATCTTCAACTGAAATATAAGAGAAGACAAAATTCGGAACATGGAAATCGTAATCTTCATCTATAAAAATGTCCGTTGTTCCAGGGATATCGCCATCTTCAACTGAAAAGATTGTTATATATCATTTTCTGAGATTAGTGTTTTATTCTACATGTTATGAAAGATATGGATCTTTTTATTAATTGATATGATTTTTCTAGCCTAAATTTGTCTTCTCTTATTTTCCTATTAAAGAAGGTGATCTTTTATTAAATAATATGTTTTTGGCCTAATTTTGTCTTATCTTACATTCCAGCTGTAAATGGCGATCACCCGGTTCCAACGGACTTTTTTGCTGATTTTTCTGAGCTCCGGCCTATTTTCCACCTTTTTGGAAGATTTGGATTGTTTTATTAGATGAAACGATATTTTTCCTAATTTTGTCTTCTTTTATTTTACAGTTAAAAATGGCGATCTCCAAGTTCCAATTGACATTTTTGAGGATTTTTCTGAGGTTGGGGCTTTTTCAATATTTTCGGAAAATATGTTTATTTTTATTAAATGATATGATTTTTGGCCTAATTTTGTCTTCTCATATTTTTCAGTTGAATATGTCGATTTTCAGGTTTCAACAGACATTTTTGCGGATTTTTCTGATCTCAGAGAAATGTTTCTACATTTTTGCAAGATATTGATTTTTTATTAAATGATATGATTTTTTGCCCTAATTTTGTCTTTTCTTAGCTTTCAACTGATGGCGATCTCCCGGTTCCAACGGATACTTTTGCGGATTTTCTGATCTCTGGGCTATTTTTTAAATTTTCTAGAAGATATGGATCATTTTATAAAATGATATGCTTTTTGGCCTAATCTTGTTTTCTCATATTTTTATGTTAAAGAGTACAATCTCCCGGTTCCAACAGATATTTTTGCTTGCTCTTGTGCAACTTAAGTTCGAATCTAGATTGTGATAGTTCGTATTCATTTTACCGTCGAACAAACGAATATAATATAAAAACATAATAAAGATGTTATCTTTGGTCGCCCTCGCACACCAGTTCTAGGGAATCTCGAGTATAGATCTAAATCGAATATCTAGGGCTTCCCTTAGATCAAAATACTCTCTCTCTCTCCCCCAAGATCTAATAGAAATCCCCTAGCTATTCGTAGTAAATCAATCACAACCTAACCTTAACAAGCTTAGGTACATAGAAATTCAATGGATCTCACAAATCATACTTTAGATCCATATGGTTCATCCCTTTGCCCTAAAGCAAAGAGCTACTCACAATTCATCAGTCACAATAGAAACAAGATGTGCAATAGAATTCATCACAAAACTCGGATTTAGAGAGAAATATAGAATAAAATATCAACTTGTAAGAGTTTATTCAAACCAATTTTGAATACAAGCTTCAAGAAATAAGAAATTTAAATCTGTGTCTACAATCCTTTCGCCAAAAGAAAACTAGAACTCCAATTAAAACTAAGAAAATTATTATAAAGAGTCTTTCCTTAGACTGCCCACAAAACTGGATATTTATAGCCGTCCAAAAAGTACAGAAAATCCTGACAGATGTGCCCCTGAACAGCTGCTAACACTACTTTTCGAAAGCTAGCTGACGGTGAACTGCTTACTCGGTCGAGTGAGAAATCTACAGGAAATAGGGATTTTCAACGTTCTGGAAGTTCGGACCACTCGGTCGAGTAGTCTTCTCACTCGGTCGAGTGAGATTCATACTCGGTAGAGTAGGACCTACTACAGATCCTCTCTAAAAATAGAGAAGCGTCGAAGGATTTCTTAACATTTTTTATCTCCACTCGGTTGAGTGGGCTTCTCATTCAATCAAGTCGAAATTTCCACTCGGTCGAGTAATACGGCTCTTCTTTAGGCTGGAATGGGCATGGCAGCTTCACCCGATCGAGTGTGCTGCTTCACTCGGTCGAGTGAGATGCATCACTCGGTCGAGTAACTTGTTTCAGTACTCTTTTCTCCTTCTTCTCACTTTTTCTTCGTTTCTTTCACCTTCCTTCTTCTTCCACTCTTCCTCTAGCACCGTTAGCTCTTCGATATCATCGTCAATGATGCTCCGGCATGCGTGTAAGGGCTCGTGGCTCCAAATTGCTCCCGATTGCTACATATTTCCTGAAATCAGACGAAACAAAGGAATAATGACCTATATCATGAAAACGTCGTATAATCATTAAAAATCGCGATATGTGCAATCGTTATGGTATGGAAAAATGCAGAAATAAAGTGTAAAATATGAGCATATCAAAATCCCCCAAGCTTACCTCTTAATCATCCTCGAGGAAGATAAGTAAAAAGTGAACTTGGTGAATAAAATAAAGAAAAATCAAATAGATGAAAAAGAAGATGAAGAAGGGAAGATGCTAGATCATTCTCTCTGAACTCGGGTTCTCTTACTCAAGTAGCACGACCAATGAATAAGAAACATCATTAAAGCTTTTATTTTGATATTATTTCATTTGAGTACACTTAATAGAAAAATTAAGAACATCATGAATCAAATGAAATATGAAACCATTTTAGAATAAAACATCGTCTAAGGCATAGAAAACGATATACATAATTATAGACAACACACTTTTCAATTGACTGCTTCTATTTGGAGTATAAGAGATATCACCCAATTCAAATCAATAAGAATAGAAAGAGATGGTTTTCATGAATTTCATGCCAATATTTTCAGTTCATATATGTCGTTATAATCTAAGTCATCTCCCTAAGGATCAGAAATTACCTATGAAGAAATAAAATAAAATCTAACTATACACATGCAAGCACTCCAAAAAATGAAGAAAACATGATGCATTGTAAAAAAATGAAAAAGTGCGTGCAAATAAGTGGAAAATAAAGAAAAGTGAAAAATAAAGATAAAAGTAAGGAAAATAAAAAAGTGTGTGGGCACACTCACTTCCCAAATCAAAACATCATATTGTCCTCAATGTGCGAAGTGTGGCACTAGGACATAAACGATAGGGGTGGGTGGGTGTGGATGCAATGTAATGTGAAATAACGGAAAAATAAGGAAAATAAAATATGATATGATGGTATATGCAAAGGGTGTATGCAAAGCAAGCATGCAAAATGATGTATGGATGGATGCAAGATGGTGGCCCAAAAATACGTACTCTCCCCCAAGCTGAAATATATAGTGCCCTGTAAAAAGGTGAAGACAGATGTGCATACAAAATAGTGGGGTGAGGTGTGGAGAAAAAATATGACCTGCATCAAGAAGTCGTGCCTACGCCGGTGCATCGCCATCACCTCCCTGCTATGGGGACAGTGGTGGTAGAGGTGTCGGCTGCTAAGGGGCTAACTGTTGAGGGGCTGGCTACTGCTGCTGCAGGCAGTGAAGAATCTGGTTCAACGTGAGATGAATACTATGAATCACAGTAATACTGGTCTGCTGAGTAGTGACGGCCACCGTGAGAGCCTGAATGTCAACTCTAAGTTTAGTCACTGTCGACTCGACAGTGCTGAGGTGCTGCTCTCTGTCATCAGGAGCAGAGGTAGAGGGACGTGGGGGTGTACGAGCAGGGGGTCTCACACGGCCTCCAAATACTAGTGGGGTCACTGTCGGGTGTGCACGGGGAGCGGAGCTCACAACAAGATGCAACTTGTGTTTTCAAACAAAATTTCAAGTTTCAAATTTCCCCCATCCCCAAGCTTTTCCCCAAAATTATCCTAGTCAGCAACTTGTGTTTGTCTCGGTCATCTGTTGTTTGCCTACGTAGGTCAAACATGTCTACGTAGGACAAAATTGAAAAAAATGCTCTCAAATGTATAATAGATATGGACGTTTTTATTAAATGATATGATTTTTATAGCTTAAGTTTGTCTTCAATTATTTTTAAGTTGAAGGTGAAGATATCCCGGTTCCAACAGACTTTTTTGCAGATTTTTCGAAGCTCGGGGCTATTTTCTACATTTTATGGAAGAAATGGATCTTTTTATAAAATGATATGCTTTTTATAACCTAAATTTTTCTTCTCTTATTTTCCAGTTGAAGATGGTGATCTGTATATTGAATGCTATGATTTTTGCTCTATTTTTGTCTTCTTTTGTATTGCAACTGAAGATGACATTCTCTCGGTCCTAACAAATATTTTTGCGGATTTTTCTGAGCTCCGAGCTATTTTCCACATTTTTTGGAAGATATGGATCGTTTTATTAAATGATATGATTTTTGGCTTAATTTTGTTTTCTCTTATTTTCCAGTAGAAGATGGCGATCTTCCAGTTCCAACGGACATTTTTGCAGATATTTCTGAGCTCTGCGCTAATTTTCACATTTTCTGGAATATATGGATCGTTTTATTAAATGATATTAGAGAAGACAAAATTAGGCCAAAAAATGTCCGTTGGAACCAGGAAATCGCCATCTTCAATTAAAATTTAAGAGAAAACAAAATTCGAAACCGGGAAATCGCCATCTTCATCAATAAAAATGTCCACTGTAACCGGGATTAGGATAAAATTCTCTTATTTTTCAGTTGAAGATGGCGATATCCTGGTTCCAACGGACATTTTTGTCGATATTTCTCAGCTCGGGACTAGTTTCGACATTTTCTGTAAGATATAGATCTTTTTATTAAATGATATGATTTTTCTATCCTAATTTTGTCTTCTCTTATTTTTCAATTGAAGATGGCAAACTCCCGGTTCCAACGAAAATTTTTGCAGATTTTTCAGACCTCGACGCTATTTTCTGCATTTTTTTTGTCTATATGGATATTTTTACTAAATGATATGATTTTATTGCCTACGTTTCTCTTCTCTTATTTTTCACTTGAAGATGGCGGTCTTCCAGTTCAAACAGACATTTTTGGGGATTTTTTCTGAACTCGGGGATATTTTCTGTATTTTCTAGAAGATATCGATCATTTTATTAAGATATGGATCTTTAAATTAAATGATACGATTTATATAACATAATTATGTCTACGCTTATTTTTTTCAGTTGAACATGGCGATCTTCCAGTACCAACAGACATTTTTTGCGTACTTTTTGAGGTTGGTGCTATTTTCTACATTTTATGAAGATATGGGTAGATATATAATTATATGATTTTTAGGTTATAATTTTGTCTTCTCTTATTTTTTTTTATTGAAGATGGCGATCTCTTGGTTCTAACGGACATTTTTTCGGATTTTTATGAGCTCAATGCTATATTCTAAATTTTATGGAAGATATGGATCTTTTTATTAAATGATATGATTTTTATCGTTTAAGTTTATCTTCTCTTATTTTTCTATTGCAGATGGCGTCTCCTAATTCATACGGAAATTTGTGCGAATTTTTATGGGCTCGGGACAATTTTCTGCATTTTTTGGCAGATATAGATCGTTTGATATGATTTTTTGGCCTAAGTTGGTCTTCTTTAATTTTTTCGTTGAAGGTGGCTACCTCTTGGTTCCAAACCGATTTTTATGAACTATTTGGGCAACGGGCTATTTTCTACATTTTCTATAAGATATGGATCTTTATAAATGATATGATTTTTACAGCTTAATTTTGTCATCACTTATTTTTCATTTGAGGATGGCGATATCCCAGTTCCAATGGACTTTTTTGCAGATTTTTCTTAGCTCGAGTCTATTTTCTACATTTTCTAAAGGATATGTATTTTTTATTAAATGGTATGATTCTTTGGCCTAATTTTTCTTTTTTCGCTTGAAGAAGGCGATCTCCTGGTTCCAACTTACTTTTTTGTGGATTTTTCTAAGCTCGGAGCTATTTTCTACATTTTCTGTAAGATATGGATCTTTATATTAAATGGAATGATTTTTATAGCCTAATTTTGTCTTCTCTTGATTTTCATTTGAATATGACAATCTCCCGGTTCCAACAGACATTTTGTGGACTTCTCTGAGCTCCGAACTATTTTCTACATTTTCGGGAAGATATGGATCTTTTTATTAAATGATATGATTTTTGGCCTAATTTTGTCTTTCCTTTTTTCATTAAAACACGACGATCTCCCAGTTCCAACGGACATTTTTATGGATTTTTCTGAGCTCGGTGCTATATTTTACAATTTATGTAAGATATAGATGTTTACATTAAATGATATGATTTTTAATCTTAATTTTGTCGTCTCTTATTTTTCAGTTGTAAATGGCGATCTCCCGATTCCAACATACATTTTTTCTGATTTTCTGAGCTCGTTGCTAATTTCTTTACTTTACGAAAGATATGGATCTTTTGATTAAATGATATGGTTTTGATAGCTTAAGTTTGTCTTCTATTACTTTTAAGTTGAAGATGACGATCTCCCAGTTCCAACGGACATTTTTGTGGATTTTTCTGAGCTCCTAGCTATTTTCTACATTTTATGGAAGATATGGATCTTTTTAGTAAATGATATGATTTTTATAACCTAAATTTGTTTTCTTTTATCTTCCAGTAGAAGATGACGATCTTTATATTGAATGATATGATTTTTGGCCTAATTTTGTCTTCTCTTATATTTTAGTTGAAGATGGCATTCTCTCGGTCCCAAAGGAAATTTTTGCGGATTTTTCTTAGCTCTGGGCTATTTTCCACATTTTCTGGCAGATATGGATCTTTGTATTAAATGATACGATTTTTTGGCCTAATTTTATCTTCTCTAATTTTCTAGTTGAAGTTGGTGGTCTCCTGGTTACGGACATTTTTGCGGATATTGTTGAGCTCCAGGATATTTCCCATATTTTCTTGAATATATGGATCATCTATTAAATGATATTAGGCAAAAATATTCGACAAAAAATGTCTATTGGAACCGAAAAATCCCCATCTTCAACTCAAATATAAGCGAAGACAAAATTCGAAACTAGGAAATCGCCATCTTCATCTATAAAAATGTCCGTTGTAACCAGGATATCACCATCTTTAGCCGAAAACATTTTTATATGTCATTTTATGAGCTTGGTGCTCTTTTATACATTTTATGAAAGAAATGGATCTTTTTATTAATTGCTATGAATTTCCTATCCTAATTTTGTCTTCTCTTATTTTCCAGTTGAAGATGGCAATTTTCCACATTTTTGGAAAATATGGATTGTTTTATTAAATGATATGATATTTTGGCCTAATTTTGTCTCCTCTTATTTTTTTTAGTGGAAGATTGCGATCACCCGGTTCCAACAGACATTTTTGCGGATTTTTCTTAGCTACAGCCTATTTTCCATATTTTTTGGAAGATATGGATCGTTTTATTAAATGATGTGATATTTTGGCCTAATTTTGTCTCCTCTTATTTTCCAGTTGAAGATTGCGATCTTCCGGTTCCAATGAACATTTTTGCGGATTTTTCTAAGCTCCGGATAATTTTTTTACGTTTTCTGGAAGATACGGATCTTTTTTTACATTATATGATTTTTGGAGCCAAATTTTGTCTTCTCTTATTTTTAAGTTGAATATGGTGATATCCCAGTTTCAACGAACATTTTGGCCGATATTTCTGAGCTCGGACTATTTTCTATATTTTCTGTAAGATATGGATCTGTTTATTTAATGATATGATTTTCTAGCCTAATTTTGTCTTCTCTTATTTTTCAATTAATGGTGGCGATCTCTCGGTTCAAATGGAAATTTTTGCAGATTTTTCTAAACTCGAGGCTATTTTCTAAATTATATTGTAGATATGGATGTTTTTATTAAATGATATGATTTTTATAGCCTACGTTTGTGTTCTCTTATTTTTTCACTTGAAGATGCCAGTTTCCCGGTTCCAACGGAAATTTTTGTGAATTTTTCTGATCTCGTGGCTATTTTTTGTATTTTCTGGAAGATAATGATTATTTTATTAAATGCTATGATGTTTTTGTCTAATTTCGTCTTCTCTTATTTTCATGTAGAAGTTGGCGATCTCATTGTTCCAACAGACATTTTTGAGAATATTTCTGAGCTTCAGGCTATTTTTCACATTTTCTGAAATATATTGATCGTTTTATTAAATCATATCAGAGAAGACAATATTAGGCCCAAAAATGTCTGTTGTAATAGGGAAACTGTCATCTTCAATTGAAATATAAGAGATGACAAAATTCGGAACCGGAAAATTGCCATCTTCATCTATAATAATGTCTGTTGTAACCGGGATATCGCCATCTTCAACTGTAAAGATTTTTATATATCATTTTCTGCGCTTGATGCTATTTTCTACATTTATGAAAGATATGGATATTATTATTCATCGATATGATTTTCTAGCCTAAATTTCACTTATCTGATTTTCTAATTGAAGATGTCGATCTTTTTATTAAATAATATGATTTTGAACTAATTTTGTCTTCTCTTATTTCCAGTTGAAGATGGCGATCATCTAGTTCCAAGGGATATTTTTGCGGATTTTTCTGAGCTCTGGCCTATTTTCAACATTTTTGGAAGATATGGACTGTTTTATTAAATGATATGATATTTTGGCCTTATTTTGTCATCTCTTATTTTCCAGTTGAAGATGGCGATCTCCAGGTTCCAACAAATATGTTTGTAGATTTTTCTTAGTTTGGGGCTATTTCTACATTTTCTGGAAGATATGTTTCTTTTTATTAAACGATATGATATTTTGGCCTAAGTTTGTCTTCTCCTATTTTTAAGTTGAATATGTCGAGTTCCTTGTTCCAACGGACATTTTGGCGTATTTTTCTGAGCTTGAAGCAATTTTTCGACTTTTTCTGAAAATATGGATCTTTGTATTAAATGATATGATTTTTGACCTAATTTTGTCTTTTCTTAGTTTTCAGTTAATGGCGATCTCCCAGTTCCAACGAACAATTTTGTACATTTTCAAGCTCCGAGCTAGTTTCTAAATTTTCCAGAAGATATGGATCGTTTTATTAAATTATATGATTTTTGGCCCACTTTTGTTTTCTCTTATTTTTAAGTTGAATAGTGTGATCTCCTGGTTCCAACGGATATTTTTGTGGATTTTTCTGAGTTCAGTGCTATTCTCTACATTTTCTGGAAGACAAGTATCTTTATATTAAATGATATGATTTTCATACCCTAATTTTTTCTTCTCTTATTTTTCAATTGAAGATGGACATCTCCTCGTTTTAAAAGACATTTTTGCGGATTTTTCTGAGCTCGAGACTATTTTCTACATTTTCTAGACGATATGGAGCTTTTTATTAAATGATATAATTTTTATTACCTAAGTTTCGCTTATCTTATTTTTCAGTTGAAGATGACGATCTCCTGGTTCCATCGGACATTTTTGTGGATTTTTCTTAGTTTCGGCCTATTTTCTACATTATCTGGAAGAAATGAATAGTTTTATTAAATGATATGATTTTTGGCCTAATTTTGTTTCTTCTTATTTTTAAGTTGAAAATTCTGATCTCACGGTTCCAACTGACATTTTACCGATTTTTCTGAGCTCGGGGCTATTTTCTGTATTTTCTGGAAGATATGTATCTTTTTATTAAATGATATCATCTTTGGCCTAATTTTGTCTTCTCTTATTTTTTAAGTTGAAGACAGATAACTAAGTATTCCAATTGAAATTTTGCCGATTTTTCTTAGATCGGTGCTATTTTCGTATTTTCTGGATTATATGGATCGTTTTATTAAATGATATACTTTTTTTGTTTAATTTTGTATTCTCTTATTTTTTCGTTGAAGATAGCGATCTCCCGGTTCCAGCAGAAATTTTTGCAGATTTTTACGAGCATCGGCTATTTTCTAAATTTTCTTTAAGATACGGATCTTTATTTTAGATGATATGATTTTTATAGCATAATTTTGTATTCTCTTATTTTTTTCAGTATAACATGGCGATCTCTCGTTTCCAACTGACATTTTTGCAGAATTTTTTGAAGCTTGGTGTTATTTTCTACATTTTATGGAAAATGTGTGTCTATATATTAAATGATATAGATTTTTTGGTTCTAATTTTGTCTTCTCTTATTTTTTACTGAAGATGGCGATCTCTCGGTTCCAATAAACATTTTTCCAGATTTTTATGAGCTCGGTGATATTTTCTAAATTTTATGGAAGATATGGATCTTTTTATTAAATGATATGATTTTTTATCTTTTTTTATTTTTCAGTTTAAGATGGCGTCTCCCGGTTTAAACGGAAAATTTTGCGAAATTTTATGATCTCGAGGCTATTTTCTGCATTTTCTAGAAGATATGTATCGTTTGATATGATTTTTTGGCCTAATTTTTGTTTCTCTTATTTTGTTCATTGAAGATGGCGATCTCTTGGTTCCAACGGATTTTTTTGCGGATTTTTTGAGCTATGTGCTATGTGCTATATTTTCTGTAAGATATGTATTTTTAAAAATGAAATGATTTATGTAACCTAATTTTGACATCACTTATTTTTCATTTAAGGATGGTGATCTCCAGGTTCCAATAGACTTTTTTGCGGATTTTTCTATGCTCAAGTCTATTTTCTACATTTTTGAAATATATGTATATTTTTATTAAATGATATGATTTGTTTGTCCTACTTTTGTTAAATTTTGCGCGCTCTCAATTTCGACAGATATTTTTACGTATTTCTTTAAGCTCGGTGAAATTTTCTACATTTTATACAAAATAAGAATCTTTTTATAAAATGATATGATTTTTATTGACTAATTTTGTCCTCTTTTTTCAGTTGAACAAACCGATCTACCGGTTCTATCGGATATTTTTGCGAATTTTCTTAGCTATGTGCTATTTTCTTATTTTTATAGAAGATATGGAACTTTTATTAAATGATATGATTTTAATAGCTTAAGTTTATCTTCTATTATTTTTAAGTTGAAGATGGCAATCTCCAGGTTCTAACAGAAAATTTGCGGATTTTTCTGAGCTCCGTGCTATTTTCTACATTTTATGGAATATGTGTATCTTTTATTAAATGATACGATTTTTTTAAAATAAGTTTGTCGTCTCTTATTTTCCAGTTGAAGATAGCGATTTTTATATTGAATGATTTGATTTTTGGCCTAATTTTGTCTTCTCTTATATTTCAGTTGAAGATGGCATTCTTTCGGTCCCAACTGACATTTTTGCAAATTTTTTGAGCTCCGGGCTATTTTCCACATTTTCTAAAAGATATGGATGGATTTATTGAATGATATGCTTTTTGTCCTAATTTTGTCCTCTCTTATTTTTCCTGTAGAAGTTGGCGATCTCCCGGTTCCAACCGACATTTTTGCGGATATTTCTCAGCTGCGGGCTTTTGTTCACATTTTCTAGAATAGGTGGATCATTTTATTAGATGATATCAGGAAGACAAAATTAGGCCAAAAAATGTCTGTTGGAACCAGGAAATGGCCATCTCCACTGAAATATACGAGAAGACAAAAGTCGAAACCGGAAAATCGCCATATTCAACTGAAAAGATTTTTATATATCATTTTCTGTGCTTGGTGCAATATTTTACATTTTATTAAATATATGGATCTTTTTATTAATTGAAATGATATTTCTAGCCAAAATTTGTCTTCTCCTATTTTTCTGTAGAAGATGTCTATCTTTTTATTAAATGATATAATTTTTAGCCTAATTTTGTTTTATCTTATATTCCAGTGGAAGATGGCGATCACCCGGTTCCAATGAATATTTTTATATATTTTTCTGAGTTTCGGCCTATTTTCCACATTTTTGGAAGATATGGATTGTTTTATTAAATGATATTATATTTTGGTTTTGTCTTCTCTTATTTTCCAGTTGAAGATGGCGATCTACAGGTTCCAATGGATATTACTGCAGATTTTTCTGAGTTTGGGGCTATTTCTATATTTTCTGGAAGATATATTTCTTTTTATTAAACGATATGTTTTTTGGCCTAATTTTTTCTTCTCATATTTTTAAGTTGAATATGTCGATTTCCCGGTTCCAACTAACATTTTGGCGGATTTTCTGAGCTCGGTGCAATTTTCTACATTTTGTGGAAGATATTGATCTTTTTATTAAAAGATATGAATATTTGGCCTAATTTTGTCTTTTGTTAGTTTTCTGTTGATGGCGATCTCCTGGTTCCAACGGACATATTTGCAGATTTTCTGAGCTCCGGGCAATTTTTTTAAATTTTCTCGAAGATATGGATCGTTTTATTAAATGATAAGACTTTTTGGCCTAATTATGTCTTCTGTTAATTTTAAGTTGATGAGTATGATCTCCTAGTTCCAACGGATATTTTTGTAGATTTTTCTGAGTTCGGTGCTATTTTCTAAATTTTCTGGAAGACTTGTATCTTTATATTAAATGATATGATTTTCATACCCTAAATTTGTCTTCTCTTATTTTTAATTGAAGATGACGATATCCTTGTTCCAACAGATATTTTTGCGGATTTTTCTGAGCTCGAGGCTATTTTCTACATTTTCAAGACAATTTGGAGATTTTTATTAAGTGATATGATTTTATAACCTAAGTTTAGCTTATCTTATTTTTCAGTTAAAGATGATGATCTCCCGGCTCCATCGGACATTTTTGCGGATTTTTCCGAGCTTCGGCCTATTTTCTACATTACTGGAAGATATAAATACTTGTATTAAATAATATGATGGTTTGTCCTAATTTTGTTTTCTCTTATTTTTAAGTCGAAATTTCCGATCTCCCGAGTCCAACTGACAATTTTGTCGATTTTTCTAAGATCGGGGCTATTTTCTGTATTTTCTGGATGATATGAATTATTTTAATTAATTGATATCATCTTTGGCCTAATTTTATCTTCTCTTATTTTTAAGTTATAGATAGCGATCACACAATTCCAACTGACATTTTAGCGATTTTTTGAGATCGGGGCTATTTTCTGCTTTTTCTGGAAGATATGGATCGTTTTATTAAATGATATAAATTTTTGATTTAATTTTGTCTGCTCTTATTTTTTTCGTTGAAGATAGCGATCTCCTGGTTCCAACGGACTTTTTTGCGAATTTTTATTAGCCCTGGGCTATTTTCTATATTTTCAATAATATATGGATCTATATTTTAAATGATATGATTTTTAAGCAATAATTTTGTCTCCTCTTATTTTTTTCATTTGAACATGGCGATCTCACGGTTCTAATAGATGTTTTTGCAGATTTTTTTGAGTTTGGTGATATTTTCTACATTTTATGGAAGATTTGGATATATTTATAATGATATGATTTTTAGGTTCTAATTTTGTCTTCTCTTATTTTTCTATTAATGATGGCGATCTCTCGGTTCCAACAGACATTTTTTCGGATCTTTCTGAGCTCAGTGCTATTTTCTAAATTTGTGGAAGATATGGATCTTTTTATTAAATGATATGATTTTTATCGTCTCAGTTTATCTTCCCTTATTTGTTTTAGTTGAAGATGACATCTCCCGGTTCAAACGGAAATGTTTGCTAATTTTTATGAGCTCGTGGAAATATTCTGCATTTTTCTGAAGATATGGATCATTTGATATGATTTTTTTGGCCTAATTTGGTCTTCTCTTATTTATTTCTTGAAGGTGGCGACATCTTGGTTCCAACAAACATTTTTGCAGATTTTTTGAGCTACGATCTATTTTCTACATTTTCTGTAAGAAATGGATCTTTATAAACGATACGATTTTTATAGCTTAATTTTGTCATCGCTTATTTTTTATTTAAGGATGATGATCTCCCAGTTCCAACGGACTTTTTTGCGGATTTTTCTGAGCTCGATTCTATTTTCTACATTTTCTGAAAGATATGTATTTTTTATTAATGGATATGGTTTTTGGCCTAATATAGATGTTTTCTTTTTTCGGTGGAAGAAGGCGATCTCCCGGTTCCAACTTACTTTTTTGCAAATTTTTCTAAGCTTGGGGTTATTTTCTACATTTTTTGTAAGATATGGATCTTTTTATTAAATGATATGATTTTTAGCCTTATTTTATCTTCTCTTATTTTTCGGTTGAATATGACAATCTCCCGGTTCCAACGGACATTTTGCGGGCTTCTCTGAGCTCCGGACTATTTTTTACATTTTTTGGAAGATATGTATCTTTTTATTAAATGCTATGATTTTTTGGCCCAATTTTGTCTTTCCTAATTTCTGTTGAAGAAGACGATCTCCCTGTTCCAATAAACATTGTTGCCAATATTTCTAAGCTCGACGCCATATTTCACATTTTCTGTACAATATGGAACTTTAAATTAAATGATTGGATTTTTAAATCCTAATTTAGTCTTCTCTTATTTGTCATTTCTTGATGGCGATCTCCCGGTTCCATCGGATATTGTTGCAGATTTTTCTGAGCTCGAATTATTATCAACATTTTTTGGAAGATATGAATATTTTATTAAATGATACGATTTTTGTAACCTATGTTTGTCTTCTCTTATTTTTAGTAAAAGATGGCGATCTCCCGGTTCCAAAGGATATTTTTGCTGATTTTTGTGAGTTCAGGGCTATTTCCAAAATTTTCTAAAAGATATTGATCTTTTAATTAAATGATAGAATTTTTGGCCAAATTTGTTATTCTCTTATTTTTTTTAGTTGAAGGTGGCGATCTCCCGATTCCAACGGAAATTTTTGTGTATTTATTTTCTGTATTTCCAACAGACATTTTTTGCGGATTTTCTGAGCTCCATGCTATTTTCTAAATTTTCTGGAAGATATAGATAGTTTTATTAAATGATAAGATTTTTTGACCTTATTTTTGTCTTCTCCTATTTTTAAGTTGAAGAGTGCGATCTCTCGGTTCCAACGGATATTTTTATGGGTTTTTCTGAGTTCGATGCTATTTTCTACGTTTTCTGGAAGACATGTATCTTTATATTAAATGATATGATTTTCATACCTGAAGTTTGTCTTCTCTTATTTTTCTATTGAAGATGGTGATTTCATCGTTCCAACAGACATTTTTACGGATTTTTCTGAGCCCCGACCTATTTTTTACATTATCAGGAAGATATGAATAGTTTTATTAAATGTTATGATTTTTGGCCTAATTTTGTTTTCTCTTTTTTAAGTTGAAAATTCCGATCTCCCGATTCCAACTGACATTTTGTCGATTTTTCTAAGCTCTGGGCTATTTTCTGCATTTTCTGGAAGATAAGTATCTTTTTATTAAATGATATCATCTTTGGCCTAATTTTGTCTTCTCTTATTTTTTTAAGATGTAGATGGCGATCTAACTGTTCTAACTGACATTTTATCAATTTTTCTGAGATCGGTGCTATTTTCTGCATTTTCTAGAAGATATGGATCGTCTTATGAAATGAGATAATTTTTTGGTCTAATTTTGTCTTCTCTTATTTTTTTTCGTTGAAGATAGCGATCTCACAGTTCCAACAAACTTTTTTTAGGATTTTTATGAGATCCGGGCTATTTTCAACATTTTTTATAAGATATCGATCTTTATATTAAATGATATGATTTTTATATTTCATAATTTTGTCTTCTCTTATTTTTTTGTATAACATGGTGATCTCCACATTCCAACGGTCATTTTTGTGAAAATTTTTGAGCTAGTGCTATTTTCTACATTTTATGGAAGATATGGGTCAATATATTAAATGATATGATTTTTAGGTTCTAAATTTGTCTTCCCTTATTTTTATATTGGAGATGGCGATCTCTCAATTCCAACAGAAATTTTTTCTGATATTTTTAGCTTGGTACTATTTACTAAATTTAATGGATGATGTGGATTTTTTATTAAATGATATGATTGTTGCGTCTCAGTTTATCGTCACTTATTTTTCAGTTGAAGAGCGTGTCTCCCGGTTCAAACAGAAATTTTTGCGAATTTTTATGAGCCCGGGGCTATTTTGTGCATTTTCTGGAAGATATGGATCGGTAGATATGATTGTTAGGCCTACTTTTGGCTTCTTTTATTTTTTTCGTTGAAGATGGCGATCTCTTGGTTCCAATGGACATTTTTGTGGATTTTTTGAGCTACGTGCTATTTTCTACTTTTTCTGTAAGATATAGATCATTATAAATGATATGATTCTTATAACCTAATTTTTTCATCACATATTTTTCGTTTGAATATGGTGATCTCCATGTTCCAACGGACTTTTTTGCGGATTTTTCTGAGCTCGAGTCTATTTTCTACATTTTTTGAAAGATATGTATTTTTATTAAATGATATGATTTTTTGGCCTAATTTTGTCTTCTCTTCTTTTTCGGTTGAAGAAGGTGATCTCCCGATTCCAACGGACCTTTTTGCAATTTTTTCTAAGCTCGTGGCTATTTTCGATTTTTCTGTAAGATATGGATCTTTATATTAAATGATATAATTTTTATAGCCTAATTTTATCTTCTCTTATTTTTTCAGTTGAATATGACAATCTCCATGTTCCTACAGACATTTTGCAGACTCTCTGAGCTCTGGACTATTTTCTATATTTTCTGGAAGATATGGTTCATTATCTTAAATGATTAGATTTTTTGGCCTAATTTTGTCTTTCCTTTTTCAGCTGAAGAAGACAACTTCCAGTTTCCAACGGATATTTTTGCGGATTTTTCTGAGCTCGGCGCTATATTTTACATTTTGTAAGATATGGATCTTTATATTAAATGATATGATTTAAATATCATCTTCTCCTTTTTTTTAGTTGTAGATGGAAATCTTCTAGTTCTATTGGATTTTGTTGCAGATTTTTCTAAGCTTGGGATTATTTTCTACATTTTCTGGAAGATATGGATGTTTTATTAAATGACATGAATTTTATAACCTAAGTTTCTATTCTCTTATTTTTAAGTTGAAGTTGGCGATCTCCTGGTTCCAACGGATATTTTTGCTGATTTTTCTGAGCTCGGGGCTATTTCCTAATTTTTTTTGAAAGATATTGATCTTTTTTTAAATGATATGGTTTTGGCCTAATTTTCTATTCTCTTATTTTTCAGTTGAAGATGGCGATCTCCAGGTTCCAACGGACATTTTGCAGATTTTTCTGAGATCGAGTGTATTTTTTACATTTTTGTAGGATATGGATCTTATTATTAAATGATATCATTTTTATAGCCTAATTTTGTCTTATTTTATTTTTTTAGTAGAAGATGGCGATCACCCCGTACCAACGGACATTGTTATGGATTCTTTTGACCTCGGGCCCTATTTCTGCTTTTTGTGGAAGATATGTATCTTTTTATTAAATTATATGATATTTGGCTTAATTTTTCTACTCTTATTATTCTGTTGAATATGTCTATCTTTCAGTTCCAACGGGAATTTTTGCGGATTTTTCTAAGCTTGGCGATATTTTCTACATTTCTAGAAAGTATGGATCTTGTTATTAAATGATATGATTTTTCAAGCATCTTCTCTTATTTTTCACTTGAAGATGTCAATCTCCCAGTTCCAACGGACATTTTTAAGAATTTTTCTGACCTTGAGACTATTTTCTGTATTTTCTGAAAGATATCAATCGTTTTATTCAATGATACAATATTTGGCCAAAATTTATCTTCTCATATATTTTTCGTTGATGATGGCGATCACCCAGCTCCAACAGATATTTTTGCACATTTTTCTGAGCGCTGTGCTATTTTCTGTATTATTTGGAAGATATCGACCGTTTTATTAAATGATATGATTTTTGGCCGAATTTTGTTTCATTTTTTTGTTAAATTTAGCGATCTCCCGGTTCCAACTGCATTGTAGATTTTTTAAGGTCTGGGTTATTTTCTATATTATCTGGAAGATATCGACTGGTTGATTAAATGATATGATTTGTTGGCCGAATTTTGTTTTCCTTTTTGTTAAATTTAGCGATCTCCCGGTTCCGAAAGATATTTTGCGGATTTTTCTGACGTCGAGGATATTTTCTACATTTTCTAGAAAATAAGAATCTTTATATTAAATGATAAGGTTTCTATGGCCAAATTTTTTCTTCTATTATTTTTCAGTTGAACATAGCGATCTCCCGGTTCCAACAGACATTTTTCCGGATTTTCTAAGCTCGATGCTATTTTCTTTATTTTATGGAAGATATGGATATTTTTATTAAATGATATGATTTTTATAGCTTAAATTTGCCGTCTATTATTTCTAAGTTAAAGATGTGATCTCCTGGTGTTCCAACTTACATTTTTACAGATTTTTCTGAGCTCTGGGCTATTTTCTATATTTTATGGAAGGTAAGGATCTTTTGACAACCAAAGTTTGTCTTCTCTTATTTTCCAATTGAAGATGGTGATCTTTAAACTGAATGATACGATTTTTGGCCTAATTTTGTCTTCTGTTATATTTCAGCTGAAGATGGCATTCTCTCGGTCTCATCAGACATTTTTGCAGATTTTTCTGAGCTCTGGGATATTTTCCAAAATTTCTGGAAGATATGGATAGTTTTATTAAATGATATGATTTTGGCCTAATTTTGTCTTCTCTTATTTTCCAAGTAGTAGTTGGCAATCTACCGGTTCCAATGGACATTTTCACGGATATTTCTGAGCTTCGGGCTTTTTCCACGTTTTCTGCAAGATATGGATCGTTTTATTAAATGATATTAGAGAAGACAAAATTAGGCCAAAAATGTTTGTTGGAACCGAGAATCACCATCTTCAACTGAGATATAAAAGAAGACTTAATTCGGAAACCGGAAATCACCATCTTCATCTATAAAAATGTCCATTATAACAACGATATTACCATCTTCAATTGAAAATATTTTTATATATTATTTTCTGAGCTTAGTGCCATTTTCTAAATTTTACGAAAGTTATAGATCTTTTTATTAAATGATATGATTTTTCTAGCCTAAATTTGTCTTCTCTTATTTTTTTCCAGTTGAAGATGGCGATCTCCTGGTTCCAATGTAAATTTTTGCAGATTTTTCTGAGCTCCGGCCTATTTTCTAATTTTTTGGAAGACATGGATCATTTTATTAAATGATATAATATTGTGGCCTAATTTTATCTTCTCTTATTTTTCCAGTTGAAGATGGCGATCTCCTGGTTCCAACAGATATTTTTGCAGATTTTTCTGAGCTCGAGGCTATTTACTACATTTTTTCGAAGATAAGGATATTTTTATTACATTATATGATTTTTGTAGTCTAATTTTTCCTTCTCATATTTTTCAGTTGAAGATGGCAATATCCCAGTTCCAACGAACATTTTTACCGATATTTCTGAGCTCGAGACTAGTTTCTACATTTTCTGTAAAATATAGATCTTTTTATTAAATGATAAGATTTTTCTATCCTAATTTTGTCTTCTCTTATTTTTCAATTTAAGATGGTGATCTGTCGGTTCCAACGAAAATTTTTGCGAATTTTTCTGAACTCGACGCTATTTTCTGCGTTTTATTGTCGATATGGATGTTTTTTAAATGATATGATTTTTATAGCCTATGTTTATCTTCTCTTATTTTTCACTTGAAGTGGCTGTCTCCTAGTTCCAACGGACATTTTTGCTTATATTTCTGAACTCATTGTTATTTTCTGTATTTTCGGGAAGATATCGATCGTTTTATTAAATATAATGCTTCTTTGGCCTAATTTTGTCTTCTCTTTTTTCGTTGATGATGGCGATCTCTCGGAACCAACAGATATTTTTGCAGATTTTTATGTGCTATGACCTATTTTCTGTATTATCTGGAAGATATCGATCTTTTTATTTAATAATCTGATTTTGACCTAATTTTGTCTTCTCTTTTTTGGTTAAATTTAGTGATCTCTCGGTTTTAACGGATATTTTTGCGGATTTTTCTTAGCTCGGTGATATTTTCTACATTTTATTAAAAATAAGAATATTATATTAAATGATATGATATTTATTGCCAAATTTTCTCTTTTCTTATTTTTCAGTTGAACATGGCGATCTCTCGGTTCCAACGGACATTTTTTCGGATTTTCTGAGCTTGGCGCTATTTTCTTTACTTTATGGAAGATATGGATCTTTTTATTAAATGATCTGATTTTAATAGCTTACGTTTATCTTCTATTATTTTTAAGTTGAAGATGACGATCTCCCGGTTCCAACAGACATTCTTATGGATTTTTTGAGCTCTAGGCTATTTTCTACATTTTAGGGAAGATATGGATCCTTTTATTTAATGATATGATTTTTATAACCTAACTTTGTTTTCTCTTATTTTACAGTTGAAGATGGCTATCTTTATTGAATGATATGATATTTTGGCCTAATTTTATCTTCCCTTATATTTCAATTGAAGATGGCATTCTCTTGGTCCCAAAGGAAAGTTTTGCGGATTTTTGTGAGGTCCGGGCTATTTTTCATATTTTCTGGAAGATATCGAATGTTTTATTAAATGATATTTTTGGCCTAATTTTATCTTCTCTTAATTTTCAGTTGAAGTCGGCGATCTCCCGGTTCCAACGGACATTTTTGCGGATATTTCTGAGCTCCAGGATATTTTCCATATTTTCTAGAATATATGGATTGTTTTATTAAATGATATCAGAGAGGACAAAATTACGCCAAAAAATGTCCGTTGGAACCGGGAAATTGCCATCTTCATCTATAAAAATATCAGTTGTAACAGAGATATCGCCATTTTCAACTGAAAAGATTTTTATATATCATTTTTCTGAGCTTGGTGCTCTTTCATACATTTTATGAAAGATATGGATCTTTTTATTAATTGATATGATTTTTCTAGCCTAAATTTGTCTTCTCTTACTTTCTAGTTGAAGATGGCGATCTTTTTATTAATTGATATGATTTTTGACCTGATTTTGTCTTCTCTTATATTCCAGTAGAAGATGGCGATCATCCAGTTCCAACTGACATTTTTACAGATTTTGCTGAGCTCCGGCCTATTTTCCATATTTTTGGAAGATATGGATCGTTTTATTAAATGATATGATATATTGGCTTAATTTTGTCTTCTCTTATTTTTCTAGTTGAAGATTGCGATCTTCTGATTCCAACAGACATTTTTGCGGATTTTTCTAAACTCGAGATTATTTTCTAGATTTTTCTGGAAGATATGGATCTTTTCATTACATTATATGAATTTTGTAGCCTAATTTTGTCTTCTCTTATTTTTAAGTTTAAGATAGTGATATCCCTGTTCCAACGGACATTTTGACAGATATTTCTGAGCTTGGGTCTATTTTTTACATTTTCTGTAAGATATGTATCTTTTTATTAAATGATATGAGTTTTCTAGCCTAATTTTGTCTTCCTTATTTTTCAATTGAGACGGCGATCTCCCGGTTCCAACGAAAATTTTGCGGATTTTTCTGAACTCAATGCTATTTTCTACATTTTATCGTAGATATGGATCTTATTATTTAAATGATTTGATTTTTTAGCCTACGTTTGTCTTCTCTTATTTTTCGCTTGAAGATGCTGGTTTTCCGGTTCCAATGGAAATTTTTGCGGATTTTCTTGACATAAAGGCTATTTCTATATTTTTGGAAGATAACGATCGTTTTAATTAATGTTAAGATTTTTTTCCTGATTTTGTCTTCTCTTAGATTTTTCATTGATGATGGCGATCGCCCGATTCCCACGGATGTTTTTGAGGATTGTTCTTAGCTCTGAGCTATTTTCTGTATTATCTGGAAGATATCGATCGTTTTATTAAATGATATGATATTTTGGCCTAATTTTGTCTTCTAGTTTTTTCGTTAAATTTTGCGCTCTCCCGGTTCTGATGGATATTTTTGCGGATTTTTCAGAGCTCGGGGATAATTTCTACATATTATGGAAAATAAAAATCTTTATATTAAATGATATGATTTTATTGTCTAATTTTGTCTTCTATTATTTTCAGGTTTGGGGATATGATCTCCAGGTTCCAACGGATATTTTTGCAGATTTTTCAGAGCTCGGGGATAATTTCTACATATTATGGAAAATAAAAATCTTTATATTAAATGATATAATTCTATTGCCTAATTTTGTCATCTCTTGTTTTCAAGTTTGGGGCTATGATCTCCAGGTTCCAACAGATATTTTTGCGGATTTTTTGAGTTTGGGGCTATTTCTATATTTTCTGGAAGATATGTTTCTTTTTATTAAACGATATGATTTTTTGGTTAAATTTTGTCTTCTCAAGTTTTTAAGTTGAATATGTCGATTTTCCGATTCCAACGGACATTTTGGTGTTCTGAGCTCGGAGCAATTTTTCTACATTTTCTGGAAGATATGGTTCTTTTTATTAAATGATATTAATTTTTGGCCAATTTTGTCTTTTCTTAATTTTCAGTTCTTGGCAATCTTCCAGTTCCAACGAACATTTTTGTGGATTTTTTGAGATCCAGTCTATTTTCTAAATTTTCTGGAAGATATGGATCGTTTTATTAAATGATATTATTTTTTGGCCAAATTTTGTCTTCTCTCATTTTTAAGTTGAAGAATGCGATCTGCCAGTTCAAACGAAAATTTTTGCAGAATTTTTCTAAGTTCAGTGTTATTTTCTACATTTTCTGGAAGACTTGTATCTTTATATTAAATGATATGATTTTCATACCCTAATTTTGTCTTCTCTTATTTTTCAATTGAAGATGGCAATCTCGTTCCAACAGATATTTTTATGGATTATTCTGAGCTCGAGGCTATTTTCTACATGTTCTAGATGATATGGAGTTTTTAATTAAATGATATGATTTTTTAACCTAAAGTTCGCTTATCTTATTTTTTTAGTTTAAGATTATAATCTCCCGGTTCCATCGGATATTTTTGCGGATTTTTCTAAGCTCCGGCCAATTTTCTACATTATCTGGGAGATATGAATAGTTTTATTTAATGATATGATTTTTTGGCCTAATTTTGTTTTCTCTTATTTTTAAGTTAAAAGGTCCGATCTCCCAGTTCCAACTGACATTTTGCCGATTTTTTGAGCTCGGGGCTATTTTCTGCATTTTCTAGAAGATATGGATCTTTTTATTAAATGATATCACCCTTGGCCTAATTTTGTCTTCTCTTATTTTTTCGTTGAAGATAGCGATCTCCCGGTTACAATGGACATTTTTGCCGATTTTTAAGAGCTTCGGGCTATTTTCAACATTTTCTGTAAAATATGGATCTTTAAATTAAATGATATGATTTATATAGCATAATTTTGTCTTCTCTTATTTTTTTAAGTTGAGCATGGCGATCTCCCGGTTCCAACGGACATTTTTGTGGATTTTTTTATCTTAGTGCTATTTTCTACATTTTATGGAAGATATGTGTCTATATATTAAATGATATGATTTTAGGTTCTAATTTTGTCTTCTCTTATTTTTCTGTTGAAGATGGTGATTTCTCGATTCCACCGAACATTTGTTTGGATTTTTCTAAACTCGGTGCTATTTTCTAAATTTTCTAGAAGATATGAATATTTTTATTAAATGATATGATTTTTATCGTTTAAGTTTATCTTCTCTTACTTTTTAGTTGAAGATGGCGTCTCCCGGTTCAAACGGAAATTTTTATGAATTTTATGAGCTCGGTGCTATTTTCAGCATTTTGGACGATATGGATCGTTCTATTAAATGATATGATTTTTGGCCTAAATTGTCTTCTCTTATTTTTTTTTTCGTTGAAGATGGCGATCGCTTGGTTCCAACGAACATTTTTGTAGATTTTTTGAGCTACGTGCTATTTTCTACATTTTTCTATAAGATATGGATCTTTATAAATGATATGATTTTTATAGCCTAATTTTGTTATCACTTATTTTTCATTTGAGGATGGCGATCTCCCGGTTCTAACGGACATTTTTGCAGATTTTTCTGAGCTCTAGTCTATCTTCTACATTTTTAAAAGATATGTATCTTTATTAAATGATATGCTTTTTGGCCTAATTTGTCTTCTCTTCTTTTTTGGGTTAAAGAAGGCGATCTCCGACTTCCAATGGACTTTTTTGCGGATTTTTCTAAGCTCGGGGCTATTTTCTAAATTTTCTATAAGAAATGGATCTTTATATTAAATGATAAGATTTTTATAGCCTAATTTTATCTACTCTTATTTTCCGTTGAATATGACGATCTCCTGTTTCCAATGGACATTTTGCAGACTTCTCTGAGCTTTGGACTATTTTCTACATTTTCTTGATGATATGGATCTTTTTATTAAATGATATGATTTTTGTCCTAATTTTGTCTTTCATTTTTATCAATTGAAGTTGATAATCCCGGTTCCAACGGACTTTTTTGTGGATTTTTCTGAGCTCAGTGCTATTTTTCACATTTTCTGTAAGATTTGGATCTTTATATTAAATGATATGACTTTTCCTAATTTTGTCTTCTCTTATTTTTTAGTTGTAGATGGCGATCTCCCGGTTCCATTGGATATTTTTGCAGATTTTTCTGAGCTTGGGGCTCGAAGATATGGATGTTTTATTAAATGATATAGTTTTTATAACCTAAGTTTCTCTTCTCTTATTTTTAAGTTGAAGATGGCGATCTCCCGGTTCCAACGGATAAATTTGTTGATTTTCCTGAGCTCAGGGCTATTTCCTAAATTTTTTGAAAGATATTAATCTTTTTATTAAACGATAGGATTTTGCTCTAATTTTCCATTGTCTTAATTTTTTCGTTGAAGATGGCGATGTCCCAATTCCAACAGACTTTTTTGCGTATTTTTCCTGAGCTCGGGCCTATTTTCTCCATTTTTGGAAGATATGGAACTTTTTTGACATATATTATTTTTATAGCCTAATTTTGTCTCTTCTTATTTTTTTAGCTAAAGATGTCGACCTCCCAGTTCCGATAGACATTTTTGCAGATTTTTCTAACATCGAGTGTATTTTAAAATTTTCTGTAGGATATGTATCTTTTTGTTAAATGATATGATTTTTATAGCCTAATTTTGTCTTCTCTTATTTTTAGTTGAAGATGGCGATCTCCCCTTATCAACTGATATTTTTGCAGATTTTTCTGACATCGGCCTATTTCTACATCTTTTTATTAAATGATATTATTTTTGGACTAAATTTTGTCTACTCATGTTTTTTAGTTGAATATGGTGATCTTTCTGTTCCAACGGACATTTTTGCAGATTTTTTTGAGGTTGGCGTTATTTTCAACATTTTCTAGAAGATATGGATCTTTTTATTAAATGATATAATTTTTCTAGCTTAATTTTGTTGTCTTCTCTTATTTTTCACTTGAAGATGGCGGTCTTCCAATTCCAAGGGACATTTTTGTGAATCTTTTTGACCTCGAGACTATCTTCTGTATTTTCTGAAAGATATCGATCATTTTATTAAATAATATGATTTTTACCTAATTTTATCTTCTTATATATTTTTTTCGTTTATGATGGCGATCTCCTGTTTCCAACAGATATTTTTGCATATTTTTCTGAGCTCTGGGTTATTTTCTATAATATCTGGAAAATATCAACCGTTTTATTAAATGATATGATTTTTTGGCTTCATTTTGTCATTTTTGTTAAATTTAGCGATCTCCTAGTTTCGACAGATATTTTTGCGGATTTTTCTGGCCTCGGGGATATTTTCTACATTTTATGGAATATAAGAACCTTTATATTAAATGATATGATTTTTATTACCAAATTTTGTTTTCTCTTAATTTTCAGTTGAACATAGCGATCTCCCGGTTCCAACGGACATTTTTTCGGATTTTCTGAGCTTGGTGCTATTTTCTTCATTTTATGGAAGATATGGATCTTTTTATTAAATGATATGATTTTTCTAGCATAATTTTGTCTTTTCTTATTTTTCACTTGAAGATGGTGGTCTTCTTGTTCCAACGACCATTTTTGCGAATTTTTCTGACATCGAGACCATCTTCTGGATTTTCTGAAAGATATCGATCAGGTTATTAAATAATATGATTTTTGACCTAATTTTATCTTCTAATATTTTTTTCATTGATGATGGTGATCTCCCGGTTCCAACAGATATTTTTGTCGATTTTTCTGAGCTCTGGACTATTTTCCGTAATATCTGGAAAATATCTACCGTTTTATTAAATGATATGATTTTTTGGCTGAATTTTGTCTTTTTTGTTAAATTTAGCGATCTCCTGATTCCGAAAGATATTTTGCGGATTTTTCTGACGTCGAGTATATTTTCTACATTTTCTATGGATTGGTCGATTTCGGACATTAGTGTAAGCTGGGGCTGCCAGAAATAGAAAAAATGCTTCAACCCCATTATTCGGATCAACCGGGGGTTATCCCAATCGAAATCTCAGGGGAAATCTTGGAAACTACATCCACTTCACATAGAAACCATGGACACTCCTCATTTGGCCTTTTATTTCCCCCACAATACCAACGAAATCCGTGTGAGTCCCAGAAATCATTAAAGGTGGAAATTGCATGTGAATTGAACACGTGAGTGGATTCTGCCCCATCGCCTAGGAAACATGGCGGTCTTTCGCGCTTCCCTGCCTGCATCGAATGGGCAAGGCATGCAAGCAAGTGGCCAACTTGCGTTGGTTGGATTTTGATCCAACGGTTCCAAAAATGTAATGAAGGTGAAGCAAGATGGCGACGTAATGAGCTCAGAATAGATCACAACTTTGATTTAATGGCCCATAAAGAATCCCGATCGGAGTCAGATGCTCAGCGAGGTGGGGGATACAATTGCCACATTACGGGACAAGATGACATCCCACATCCATCCTATGGGGGGTAAACTTGTGGGCAGCGGATCCACGAATAAAGCGGGGTTCACTCCGAGTTGTTGATGATCCGGACCCACTAATGTATCTTATATATAGCAGCTGGCTGCATTTTTGGGAGATTGGGCTTTGGAGCGTATCTATTCTATAAAGGATGAAGATTTTGAATCTTATCCTACTAGGACAAAGTTTTGTCCTACGTGGCAAGTTTGTATTAGGTGGCAATGACAATTTTGGGGGGACTTAAATTTTGGGGGGAAAACTTAAATTTTGGGGGAAACTTGAAATTTTAGGTGAAAACTTGAAATTTGGGGAGCTTGAAATGAGGGGGGGGACTCAGCCATTAAATAAACCGTGCCTATGGGCACGGGTAATGACTAGTTCTTATATATATATCGGCTGGCCATATTCTGTGTGTATTATTAGGGTTTTGGAGCGTATTTTGAGGTCTCCCTTTCGTATTCCTGCGTATTCTTTTAGGGGCTTCAGACATAGATATAAAGGTAGAGTCTTGAATGAGATTTGGATCCAAGAGGATAGATTTGGTGATACAATTCTCAACATTCGTCTCGTTTTTTGCGTCTTTGCCTAGTATTTTGAGTATTGATGATGTATTTTGCAATACATATTGATTCTTTTCTCTCCATGCTTGTCTAATAATATACTTATGTGTTGGTTGTCATGTAGTTAAGGCTATGTAATTTCTGGTTTTGATGTCCTTACGCCCTATTTTACATGTAAAATCATATATTTTATTAGTTTCTACACGTAATATTCAAGTATTATCGTTGTTGGTGTACTTGGATCGAATATGATCTTTGCAGACTCATTCGTGGCATGATCCTAGCAAACATCGTCATGACCCTTCCTCATGACCCTTGCAGGCACATGATCTATTCGATATGTATGGCGTTATTCTATGCTCTTTATCGTAATATTTTCCGACGTTCTCATACCTTTGGGGGTGAAATGTTGTGTTATTTAGGTTAAGCATTTGTTTCTGATGTTTTAGATATAGAAACCATGGATGCTCCTCATTTGGCCTCGTATTTCCCTACAATGCCTGTGAAATTCGTGCGAGTCTCAGAAATCGTTAACGATGGCAGTTGCACATGTATTGAACATGTGAGTGGATTCTTATCGTTTTCCCATGAAAAGCGACGGTTATGCACTACAGATGTTGTAAGACCAAGAATTCGATCGTTTGAGGCTAGGATTGGCTGAATTCTGGCATTAGTGTAAGGTGGGGCTGCCAAAATAGAAAAAATTCTTCAACACCGATGTTACGCCTATTTGGCCGAAGCCCGAAGGACACGAGCCCAGAAGCCCGACTGCCGGTCAAGAACCCATCAGCGCATTCAGGCCCATTCTATAAGGCCCTATAAGGGACCCCCCCGAATGTCGATCCGACCCGGCCCCGGTAACCCGCTGGTCACTCGCCCACTCCTGCGATAACCGCTCCCCCGGTTCCGCGACCACTAAATGGCGGTAATGGGGAGGTGCTGGCATGGCGCAGGGAGCGGCGACGGGGGGCAGATTGAGGGGGCACGAATGAGGGCGGACGAGCGACGTGGGCCAGAGGCAATCATGCTGGGAGCTCTATAAAAGGGCTAGGAAGACGACGAAACAAAGGACGGCATCTCAGGTATCTAAAACCTAAGGTACTCCATCAACGACCTAGTTCCCCCATTTCATCTCCTTCCTCCCCCGCTCGTGCTGTGAGACATCGTTCCGACCTCCTCACGAGTCGAACCGTCTCCGCCGGGCCTCCTCTTTCGGATCTCTATCTGACTTAGGCATCGGAGGGGATTTGGCCGGAACCAAGGTCCGGCCCCCTGACGAGCGTTCTCGTCTACGCAGGAGGACAGCTGATCCACGGGCCGAGGCTTCCCCTCCGCCCCTCGCCGACCGCGCATCCAGCTGGGCGATTGAGGCTACCCCTCGTCATCCGACCACCGAGGCCGAGTACATCCTACCGAGGTCGAGCGTCCCAACCCGGGCCGAGGCTTCCCCTCGCCCCTCGCCGACCACTCAACCAGCTGGACGATCGAGGCCACCCCTCGTCGTCCCACCGCCGAGGCCGAGCAGATCCGACCGAGGCCGAGCGTCTCAACCAGGGCCGAGGCTTCCCCTCGCCTCATCTGCACCGACTCGACACCCCCGAGGGACCCAAGCGGGCCCCTTGACCACGTTGACCGTGTTGTCCACGGTCAACGCTCTTGTAGTGAGAAAACACTCTGAAACATCTGGCGCCGTCTGTGGGAACGAACGGTCCCACGAAGAAGCAAACCACACCAGCAATGGCACGAGCCAGCAACGGGAGGAAACGCATGCCCCCCATCCCGGAGAAGGGGAATGGCACGCTCAACGGCAACCCTGAAGATACACCCAACAGCAATCACCCCGCCCCCTCAATTGAAGAGATCGGTGGGTCGGAACTGGCCACGCAGGGACAACTCCGCGCCCTGGCCCAGGAGACCAACGCGAGCATCCAGACGTTGGTCGCGACGGTACAGCAGCTCGTCGGCCCTGCGCCGGCCAATGGAGGTGCATTGGGCGACGGCCATCGTTGGTCGGGGGGTCCCCCGCTCTTGCGGTCCGCTGTGGTCGACGACCATGGGGCCCAAAAACCGAACGCAGAGCGTCGGTTCACGTTGTCCGGATCCCGTCAGGCGAGGTCACGCGCCTCCTCCCCTTATCGTGAAAGGAGCCGAAGAGAAACCGAAGACACGGAGGATGAATCGGTGACCGCGTCGTCTCGTCAGCCACGGTCATCCCACCGCAGGAGAAGCGATCGACACCACTCGAGAGACCGATCACGGCGGAGCGGGAGCTCCCACCGGAGGAGCCGGGAGCGCCGGGTCAGCCCGGCCCCCAGTGTGGCGAGGGTCGTGGAGCCTGCCCCACCGTGCCTGTGCCCCCTCCACCACCGAGTGAACCAGCGGCAGGCGACTGTCGAATTCCCGGGGGCATCCACGGAGACCGGTGCCCCCTATCACGGAGAATAACCGACGCGCGGGTCCCCTCTCGATTCAGGATCCCGGCACTGGGGAAGTATGACGGGATAGGAGACCCGGGAAACCATGTGATGGACTACGAGAGGGACATGTCCTTCCAAGGAGTCGATGACGACTTGCTTTGCCGGGGCTTCTATTCAACTCTCAGAGGAGCGACGAGGACCTGGTACCGCAGCCTACCCAACCGCTCCATCGACAGCTTCGAGGAACTCACCCAGCTGTTCTGCAAACAGTTCATGGCGGGGAGGCAGATAAAGACTGATGCTGAACATCTGTTCAACATAGTGCAGGGCCCAGCCGAGCCGCTCCGACAGTTCATGCACCGCTTCAACGCGGAGAGGCTGAACGTGAACAGCCCTCCTGACCTTGTGGTCCAAACGGCCCTTAAGAAAGGCCTGCGCCATAGAGGCCTCAAGAAATCTCTGCACAACGATCCCCCAAAAGACCTCCCCGGGATCATGGCGAGGGCCGAGCGCTTCATGTTGACCGAGGAGGCCTTGGCCACTGATGCAGGAAAGGCCACTCGAGGGAGCAAGCGCGGCGACATCGGACGAGGCAGCCCCGAAGGGTACCGGACCGAGAAGAGGCCGAGAAACAGGCAGTGGGGAGAAGGCATGAGGGACACCACCCCAGACGCCATCCTCGCCCAAGTACAGAAGGAAGAGCGAGCTGATCGCCCCCCACCGAAGGCAAAAAGAGGTGGGAAGAATAGGGAGAAGTACTGCAAGTACCACAAGGACGATGGCCATGACACTGAAGACTGCTGGCATTTGAAGAAGGACATTGAGAAGCTGATGAGCCGGGGGCATGCCAGGAGCCTAGCCGACGAGCCGGCCCACGGAGAAGGGACCTCCACGCAGCCAGACAAGGGGAAGAAGATCAACACCGTCCAAGGACCCCTCCGCATCATAGAGTGAGCGGGCGAGGTCTCTCCCCCCGGTCGCAGCCTAGTCAGAGGGAGTTATCTAGGTTTACATCCCTCTGTCTAGCTTCATTTCCTTTTTTCCTTTTCCTCCAAATGTACTAGTCCGACAGGACTCTTAAGAGTACAATCACATTCCCTTTTGTCTTTTCTTAAATCCTCGATGGAGTCAACGTTTCACTAAGGGCGCGAAAGAATGAAGACCGCTGCCTCACTGGAAGGGAGGCGCTCATAAGTCTGGGGGCAATTCCCCCAGCCGGCGCGGACGCCGACCGGTCCTAAGCCGAGGAGCCTTGCCCTCGCCGACCAATTCCTGCGCACGTAAGCCTGGGGGCAATCCCCCCGGCCAGCACGGACGCCGATCGGTCCTAAGTCGAGGAGTTTTGCCCTCACCGACCGACTCTTGCGCTCGTCTGGGGGCAACTCCCCCAGCCAGTGCGGACGCCGATCGGTCCTAAGCCGAGGAGCCTTGCCCTCGCCGACCGATTTCTGCACACGTAAGTCTGGGGACAATCCCCCCAGCCAGCGCGGACGCCGATCGGTCCTAAGTCGAGGAGTTTTGCCCTCGCCGACCGACTCTTGCGCTCGGCTGGGGGCAACTCCCCCAGCCAGTACGGACGCCGACCGGTCCTAAGCCGAGGGGCTTTGCCCTCGCCGACCAACTCCCGCGCGTGTAAAACTGGGGGAAATTCCCCCAGCCGGCGCGGACGCCGACCTGTCCTAAGCCGAGGAGCTTCGCCCTCGCCGACCGGCTCCATCGCTCGTAAAGTTAAAGGCAGTTCCCCCAATCCTAGACCGAGGACGAGACAGCAAAGCATAATATGCGAGAAATCCGAGTAAGTCAATTTCGTTTATAATAGTTAACCAAGATACAAAAGTGTGTCTTATTTACAGGGAATCGAAGACTGAGGGAACCTCTCGACAAATAATCCACTCTCGGCGGACAACAAAGTTCATCACCAACAGAAACTAGGGCAACACCGGCAGGGCAGAACCTGTCGACCAAGGACCCAAAGCTGCTGGCCTGAGCGAACATCCGTGCAACCAGCAATTGTTAGTTCTGAAGCAGGGAGCCGGCGGCAAAACTGAAGGAGACAGCGGGGCCAGGGATCCATCTCAAGTAGACTGGCCCAAAGCGAAGCGGATGCTAAAAAATTTGAGGATAACCGGCCAGGGGGAACGACCTAGGGGACCCGAGCTTGAGAGGACGCATCCTCGGGCACCTCCCCCGGCTCGGAGCGAGGGGGATCGACTGGCGGAGGGGCTTGCCGAACGCGCTCCACGCATTCCCGGAAGGAAGACTGGACGACTTCGACGATCCGAGGGGCGATGAGGTCTTCATACGTACCGAAGGCCTCCCTGAGAACCTCGAAGATTCTCTTCCCCAGGGTCCCGACGACGCCCCTCTCCACCTCCTCCGCAAGCCGCGTCACCTGACGCCGATCGGACAGCTCCCTCTGAAGCTCCTCCCTCTCCAGGCGGAACGACTCCGCCGCTTCCTCAGCCAACTGCCGAGCATCCTCCAACTTTCCCTGGAGGTCACCCACTTGTCCCTCCAGCTTGTTCACGCGGAGCTTGAGATGCCGGGACTCCATCTGGGCCTCCGTCATAGCTACCTCCGCCGCCCCGGCTCGCTCGAGGGCCCTCATGGAGGACTCCTCCAGCTCCCTCAAGTGAATGGCTCGCCGCTGCGACTCCACGGCGAGCGCTGAACCCTGGAAGACGAGACGTGAGCTAAGAAGAGAGTGAAGGAAAAGAAAGGACTGCAAGGTAGCCGAACCTGTTGAAGGGTCCAGACCAAGGAGTCTGACACCTTGTCGGCGGGAATCTTTTCGAGGACGCTGCGGTCCCAGGGGAAGACCGAACCCTCGGCCACCTGCTGGGCCAGGGCTCGGTCGACAAACACCGAACTCCCGGGGGCGACATCGAGGGAAGCCATATGGCTCGCCAACAGAGCTCCGATTCTCGGAGGCGGAAGCGGGGACGCTGCGACGGGGGTGGTTGTCAGAGCCACCGGAAGATCCCCGGTGGTAGCCGCAGGAAGCACGGAAAACGCCGGGCTGGAGGGTTCCACATCCTCCTTCCTCTTCTTCCCTCCATGAGGTTCCTTGAGCGACGGGGGGGAGCGCTTCTGCCTTGTCCCATCTCCACTCTCGGGGACGGGAGTGGGGATGCCAGTGGCAGGAGGGACTGCACCGGACCCGTCATTACCCCCTGCCTCTTGGCCTGACGGGGCGGGTCCAGCCCTTACGACGCCCCCAGGGAGGAGATCGCCAGAAGAAGAGGCGGGAGGCACGGCCACCACCTTGCCGACGGAGGGCTCGGCCCGGCGCACCTCTTCCTCAACTGTCCGTCGAGGCGCCCTTCCGGAGGTACTGCCTCGGTTCCGAGCGGCTCCACGACGGATCAGCTCATCGACGTCACGGACGAACTCACGGCCAGCCATCCCTGCAAACAAAACCGAAATCAGGATGAGTCACAGGGCGATTCAAGACTGAAAAAGCGACCTACCCGGAGACCACAAGACGGCCTTCAGGAGTAGGTCGTCCAACAAAGGCCAGATGGACTTCGATTCCAAGGAGAGGGTCGACAACAGCGCGGCGACTGCCTGATCAACGTCAGAGAGGGCTAGCGACGGGCGAGGCTGGACAGACCCGCCCCAACTTGTCAAAATCTGGGCATCCTCCAAGAAGACCACAAAGACATAATCCGAACTCCAATTCCCCGACCAGCGGGGTAGCCCGATCAGGCATTCCCTCCTCGAGCGGGCTCGGAGTTGCAGCCATGACCCCGGGCCGACCGTCTGGATCTGATAAAAGTGGAAGAGAAGGGGGAGAGACGGCTCCAGACCGCGGGTACAGCAGAGCGTCACGAAGCCCGTCAGCACCGCAATCGAGCAAGGGGTGAATTGGCAAAGGGGCGCCATGAGATATTCCATGACCTGGGTGAAGAAGGGATGGAGCGGGAAACGAAGACCCAGGCGAAACATCTCGACGTAGACGCCGACCTCATTGCTCCTCGGAAGGCAAATCCGCTCGTCGACGAATGGAACACGGACATCGTACGGGAAGCAGAGATACCTTTCCCGGATCTCCGTAGCCACTGTAGGAGGGGTCCCCGACGGCGTTCGGAGGACAACCGGGGGCACGTTAAGCCGCACGGCAGCCGACGCCACGTCATCACAGGCGTAGTCTGGGAAAAGCTTCCCCTTCCCCTTATCTCGGAGGGAACGACTCCCAGCAGGGGAACCTGATCCCACCAGCCGGGGCTCGCCCCGCCTGGACTCCGGAGGATCCCTCGCCCCTTGGCCAGAACCGCCTATCCTAAGAGCAGCCATAAGACGAAAGCGAGAAAGGAATTACCTTTTAACTAGTTTGGAGAAGACAAGGAAGCGAAGGCGACGGGGAACTCTGAGTTGTGGAAAGCCTAGAACAATGGGAAGAGCAAGAGAGAAGTGGAGATCAACGCGGCTGAGGATCTTATATACCGGACGCAGGGGCGAATTCGAAGCGCCTGACAAGAACGCGTGGCAGGCCTCGAAGAACCGGCGGCGCGTCGAAATCGGCGCCAAGGGAAGTCCAATCGATCCGCCTCATCATGACCTACATTTATGACCACGCCTCGACTGAAGCGCCACTCGGAACCCCAGGAGACACATCGGTTGTACCGAGCTAGCCGAGGCCGATCGACCCCACCGATGGCGGCACACGAACCCCTCAGCTTCTCAACTGAAGACGACCCCGCGAACGGTGGGGATAAGCTTGCAGCTACACGTGGCGGCATCAGAAGACCGACGGCGCTTCCGAGCCCGCGCCTTAAAAATATCGAACGGACCAACTCATGATGGCGACTAATAAATGAGTCGGCATCGATTGACGAGCCTGTCAAAGTCGGCGGACGTCACATCGGCCGAGCCGAACCGGCCGAAGCCGGTCAACCCGACCGATGGGGGCAATTGTTACGCCTATTTGGATGAAGCCCGAAGGACACGAGCCCAGAAGCCCGACTGCCGGTCAAGAACCCATCAGCGCATTCAGGCCCATTCTATAAGGCCCTATAAGGGACCCCCCCGAATGTCGATCCGACCCAGCCCCGGTAACCCGCTGGTCACTCGCCCACTCCTGCGATAACCGCTCCCCCGGTTCCGCGACCACTAAATGGCGGTAATGGGGAGGTGCTGGCATGGCGCAGGGAGCGGCGACGGGGGGCGGATTGAGGGGGCACGAATGAGGGTGGACGAGCGACGTGGGCCAGAGGCAATCACGCTGGGAGCTCTATAAAAGGGCTAGGAAGACGACGAAACAAAGGACGGCATCTCAGGTATCTAAAACCTAAGGTACTCCATCAACGACCTAGTTCCCCCATTTCATCTCCTTCCTCCCCCGCTCATGCTGTGAGACATCGTTCCGACCTCCTCACGAGTCGAACCGTCTCCGCCGGGCCTCCTCTTTCGGATCTCTATCTGACTTAGGCATCGGAGGGGATTTGGCCGGAACTAAGGTCCGGCCCCCTGACGAGCGTTCTCGTCTACGCAGGAGGACAGCTGATCCACGGGCCGAGGCTTCCCCTCCGCCCCTCGCCGACCGCGCATCCAGCTGGGCGATTGAGGCTACCCCTCGTCGTCCGACCGCCGAGGCCGAGTACATCCTACCGAGGTCGAGCGTCCCAACCCGGGCCGAGGCTTCCCCTCGCCCCTCGCCGACCACTCAACCAGCTGGACGATCGAGGCCACCCCTCGTCGTCCCACCGCCGAGGCCGAGCAGATCCGACCGAGGCCGAGCGTCTCAACCAGGGCCGAGGCTTCCCCTCGCCTCATCTGCACCGACTCGACACCCCCGAGGGACCCAAGCGGGCCCCTTGACCACGTTGACCGTGTTGTCCACGGTCAACGCTCTTGTAGTGAGAAAACACTCTGAAACAACCGCCATTATGAGCAACTGTGGGGTTATCCCAATTGAAATATTATATAAAATCATGGAAACTACCTCCTCTTCATATAGAAACCACAGATGCCCCTCATTAAGCCTCGTATTTACCCACAACGCCTACGAAATCCGTGCAAGTCCCAGCAATCGTTAAAGGTGGAAATTGAATGTGTATTTAACACGTGAGTGGATTCTTATTGTCTTCCCATGAAAAACTATCGGAATGCGCTATCTATGTCGTAGGAGCCAAGAATTCGGTCGTTTGATGTCTGGATTGGCCGATTTCTGGCATTAGTGTAAGCAGGGGCTGCCAGAAATAGAAAAACTCTTCAACACCACTATTTTGACCAACTGTGGGGTTATCCAAATCGAATTCTCAAGAAAAATCATGAAAACTACCACCTCTTCACATAGAAACCACGAACGCACCTCATTTGGCCTTGTATTTCTCCACAACGCCTGCGACATCCGTGCAAGTCCCATAAATCATTAATGGGGGCAATTACATGTGTATTTAACCCCTGAGTAGATTCTTATAGTTTTCCCATGTAAAGCGATGGTGACGTGCTATCGATGTCGTATGAGCCAAGAATTCGGTCGTTTGAGGCATAGATTGGTTGATTTCTAGCATTAGTGTAAGTTAGGGGCTGCCAGAAATAGAAAAATGCTTCAACCTACTTATTCGAAGAAATCAGGGGTTTATCCAAATCAAAATCTCATGGGAAATCATGGAAACTACGTCCTCTTCACATAAAAACCACGGACTCTCCTCATTTGGCCTCTTTTTTTCCCCACAACGCCTGTGAAATCCGTGCGAATCCTATATATCTTTAACAGGGGCTATTGCATGTAAATTAAACACATGAGTAGATTCTTATCGTTTTCCCATGGAAAGCGATGGTGATACGTTATTGAAGTCGTGAATTCAGTCGTTTGAGTCCAGGATTGGCTGATTTCTGGCATTAGTGTAAGCTATGGCTGTCAGAAATAAAAAATTCTTCAACATCTCCATTCGGAGTAACCATGGGGTTATCCCAACCGAAATCTCATGGGAAATTATGGAAACAATCTCCTCTTCATATAGAAAGCACGGACGCTCCTTGGCCTTATATTTACCCACAACGCATGCAACATATATGCGAGTCCCAATAATCGTTAACAATGTGTACTGAACCCATGAGTGGATTCTTATAGTTTTTAATAGAAATCAATGTTGATGGTCTGTTAATGTTGTAGATGCGATTGGCTGATTTCTGGAATTAGTGTAAGCTGGGGCTGTCAGAAATATAGAAATTTTTCAACACCATATTCGAAGCAACCATATGGTTATCCCAATAGAAATCTCATGGGATATCTTGGATACTACCTTCTCTTCACATAGAAACCACGGACGCTCCTCATTTGGCCTCTTATTTCCCAACAACACCTGTGAAATTCGGGCGAGTCTCAGAAATCGTTAATGGGGGCAATTGCATGTGAATTGAACCAGTGAGTGGATTCTTATAGTTTTACCATGAAAAGTGATGGGGATAAGGTGATGCACTATCGATGTCGTAGGAGCCAAGACTTCGATCGTTTGAGGCCTGGATTGGTCGATTTCTAGCATTAGTGTAAGTTGGGGCTACCAGAAATAGAAAAATCCTTCAACCTCATTATTTGGAGCGACCGCAGGCTATCCCAATCAAAATCTCAAGGGAAATCATGAAAACTACCTCCTCTTCAAATAGAAAACATGGACTCTCCCAATTTGGCCTCTTATTTCCCCCACAACGCCTGCAAAATTTGTGCGAGTCCCATAAATATTTAATGGTTGCAATTGCTTGTGTATTGAATCCGTGAGTGGATTCTTATCGTTTTACCATGGAAAACAATGGTCATGCATAATCAATTTCATTGGAGCGAAGAATTTGGTCGTTTGAGGCCAGGAATGTCATATTTCTAGCATTTGTGTAAGCAGTGGCTGCAAGAAATAGAAAAATTATTCAACACTATTATTCAGAGCAACCATGGGGATATCCAAATTGAAATCTTTTGGGAAATTATGGAAACTACCTCTATTTCACATAGAAACCATGGACACTCCTCATTTGGCCTTGTATTTCCCCATAACTCCTGCAAAATCTGTGCGAGTCACAGAAATCGTTAATGATGGTTATCCCGTGGAAAGTGATCTTGATGCACTATCGATGTCGTAGGAGCAAAGAATTCGTTTATTTAAGACCTGGATTGGCCGATTTCTGGTATTCGTGTAAGCTGGGGCTGCCAGAAATTGAATCATTCTTCAATACCGCTATTTAGAGCAACCGTGGGGTTATCCAATACGAAATCTTAGGAAAAATCATGGAAACTAACTCCTCTTCGCATAGAAACCACGGAAACTCCTCATTTGGCTTCTTATTTTTCCACAACGCCCACAAAATCCATGTGAGTCCCAGAAATTGTTAACGGTGGTAATTGCATGTGTATGTTAACAGTGAGTGGATTCTTATCGGTTACCCATGGAAAACGATGGTCATGTACTGTCGATGTCGTAAGAGCCAGAATTCGGTTTTTTGAGGCCTCGATTGACCAATTTCTGGCATTAAGCTGGGGCAGCCAGAAATAGAAATATTCTTCAAGATCGCTATTCGGAGCAACCATGAGGTTAACTGAATCAAAATCTCATGGAAAATCATGGAAACTATATCCTCTTCATATAGAAACCACAGACACTCCTCATTTGGTCTCATATTTCCCAACGATGCCTGTGAAATCCGTGCAAGTCCAAGAAATCATTAACGGTGGAAAGATAAGAATCCACTCATGGGTTCAATACACAAGCAATTGCCAATGTTAACGATTTTTGGGACTCGCAAGGATTCACAGGCATTGTGGGGGAAATAAGAGGACAAATGAGGAGCGTCTGTGGTTTCTGTGTGAAAAGGAGGTAGTTTCTATGATTTCCCCTTAGATTTCAATTGGGATTACTGGTGGGACCAAAAAGGTGCTCTCTCTCAAGCGCAAGAGTCCGTACAAGTAATATAATTTGGGAGTCCAGATGTCGAATCCTCAAGAGGAAATCTGTTGCAACCACAATTCAAATCAAATAGAAATCCAACAAAGAGAAACTAACCACTTCACTAATGATGGTGATGATGGTGTGAAAGTACGTGATGGTGACGTGCGAACAATACGAACAAAGAAAAGTCGTGTATGAAAGTATCGACGAAAAGTATGCTCATTGTATGGGTTCGTTAGGATCAATGGTTCGTATTAATTTGGTTGATGAGTATAATGCAATGAATTCTCCTTTTGGGAGAAATTCACCGGAAAATACCAATATAACTCAATGAATTCTCCTTTTGGGAGCAATTCATCGGAAGATACCCTTTTGGGGGTTCAAGCACAATATTCAATAAGATCGTCGCTAAAGTTATAAAACAATATGAAACTCTCTTTTGGAGAGATCAAAACTACGATATGAAACTCCCTTTTGGGGAGATCAAAACTCACCCTTTTGGGGCGATCATCAACTCAATCACTTCTTTTGGAAGATAAAAAAGACGATTTACGAACAAAGATTACAACTTTAACGACGTTTAACGATTTAGCACAAGGAATACATCCAAATAAACACCCATCATATCCCCTAACTACGCCATACCATGCACAATAACAATTTATCTACTCATGGTGCAAGAATAAACAAGTCTCATAGCAAAATACATCAATCCAATAGCAAAATACAATAGAAAAGCACCAAATACGAGGTTTAAGTTAAGAAATTTATCACCAAATATCCTTGAAAAGACACCAAAACTCTCTGGAAAATAGAAAATAGCCTCTGAAATTTTACAGAATTTTGTGGTGGCAAAATACGGCTCCTAGAGCCTCCAATACGCTCAAAATACGCCAGCCTTGCCAAGAATACGCCTAAAAAACCCTAGGGATACCTTAAATATTGCGGGTTTGGGAAGCTTATTGGGTTCGAAACCACACCCGAATCAGCTTAAACCCGCACCCACGAGCGCCTCAAATGTACACCGTTGGATCGATGCGGGATGCGACCTGGGCACGCCACGTGTCCCCCGCTATCGGATCTGCTCGCATCGCGCCCGCATCGCGAATACGACTCCGCGTTCAGCTTGGAAACATATCCGCCGTTGGATCGTTCGGAGGGTGTTTAGATTGATGCCGCGTGTCCCTTGGATTCACGAAATTACAGTTCGAGCGGGCGTCGTCCGCAGCCGTTGGATCGTGATCTCGCGGACGGGGTGCAGCCACGTCGTCGCTAGACGCTGCGCTCTTCGAATCCAAGCGGGAGAATCGTAGACCGTGTGATCTTGCAGAGAGTTGTTTAATGGCCGACACGTGGGGTTCAAGGTTGCCTCCGTTGCTTCGTTCGAACGCTGATGTGAGCCGTTCGATCGGAGATCAACGTCTACAATTACGCCACGTCGCCCCGTATGCGAGACCTCTCCGCTGCCGTTCGATTGAGCGGGAACGCTCAGATCTCAGCCACGTTGCGCCAAGATTAGTGCGGATCGTATAGGCACCGCGTATGTTCGTATTTGCGACGTATTCAGGCCGTATTTCTCCATTAAATTGGTATTCTACATTCAAAAATTCACAGTAATTAGCACAGATCTCAGAAAAATACAAATAAATAGTCGTTGGAATCGTGAGATCAAGACCAAGCTAGAAAAAATATAAAGAGTGCAGAAATACTCCATTAATTTCTGTTTTGTGCTCAAATAGAGTGTTTTCTCTAATAAATAATTGTGTAGAAAATACGAATGAATTAGAGAACAATGTAGCATCACATGAGCCCAAAAAAGGGCTAAATGGGGGGTTAAATATGTAATATTGAACCCGAATCACACCCCCAACTAGCGATTTGCTAGTCTCTAGCAAAAAGAGCGATTAATACGGATGATTAATAAAACAATAAATTCTATCAATCGCTTATGGCATGGCTCAATAATGCGCTTTCCAACATGATCTAGACTATCAATATACATCATCCATGAACAAAATCAATCACATAATATTTTCTCTAATTTAATTTGAATAAATAACATGCAAGCATCGTTTTGCGCAAGCGAAAGTATAACACGTCGTTTTTCTCTAGTTTTCTTGTTTCCAAGGAATTGGCATCTTAAAACGATCATTCAAATCATGGGTATTGACGTTGCTTAGTATATTCACCATTCTTTTCTTTTATTAGTCTGCGTAACGTGCATCAAGCAACATTCGTAGAAAAATGTATAACTTGGATCGCTCCATCAAATGAGTGAGGTTCCGGTCAATGGCTCCCAAATCAGACAATAATAGGGCATTAGGCCAAGAAGGACCCCTCGGAATGTACTACTCGAGCCAACCAAGTTATTTATTAGTGACATACTTATTCATTCATTTTTCTTCATTCATTTTTCATTCATTTCATTTCTTTTCTTTTTTCTTTGTAAGCAACTCAACACCCATATTTTCGAACATAAACATTAATAACCATGGCCACATTCCTCTTCAACTTGAAAAACTTTTCTAATAAATCGTGTATACTTAAGCTTTTTCATCACATTAGCATGCATGAAATAAATTCAAACTATTTCGAGATATTAATCATGGCAATTGAAATTTTTCATGAATAGCATATTAACGAGTAATTCCATGAAGGAAAAATAATTTAATCAAGCCATAAACAATTTTTAGAACTCAATTAATGCGTAATCAACCGTATTTATGGCATATGAAGGAGTTTTAAAATGATGAGATTTGGTGATTTATTCTTCTCAAAAAAATTCCTATGGTCTCATACACACCCCCCAACTAAAGATGGACATTGTCCTCAATGTCGAAAGGTGCACGAGTTTATTCAAGCAAGCAACCTAGAAAGCATATAAAATCTACACTACTGGAAAGAACACACCGTGATCAAATGGCGGATCCCGAATCTTTAATTGTGGAGGAAGTTGTTCAATTTGCTCCTTGCGCTCCTCGGCGAGTAATTTTCCTCCAATGACTAAATTGGACCCCAGAAACACAACTCCAAGCATCTCTATAACTTGTTTGCCAATGTCCTGCGAGAGATGAGTTATGTCAGTCCAAATTAGTTTAAAGTTCATTTCAACAAAAATATTCCAAATGTAGTCATCAAAATAGTTGAAGTAAATTAAAGCAAGTTGACGACTACTCCCTGAAGGATATGCACTACTCTCTGTATGATGCTCAGTCATTGGGGAGAGGGGTAAATGATTTTGGGAGAAAACTGGAGGAGGGAATTGTTCTGGCTCCATGGCGATAATCTCAAAACCCTTGTCCCTAGTTGTCTCCTCCTCCGTTCATCCAAAATTGCTAGCTCGTCCTCTCTTTTGCACACACTTTCTGCCATGTGGATATTTTTATTCATGTCCTCAATGTGACATGGCTTGCTCGATTTTCCTGCAATAGAAGATAAATTCGTATTAGATTCTTGAAGTTGAATTTCAAAAGAATTATTTTCTTCTAAGCAAGTGGCAATCAGAGTAAGATTTTCAATGGATTTCTGAATCTGCCGACTCCGAGCAAGGAAATTCTCTTGGAATTGATGGGATGTAGCCTCCTGTGTCTGAATAATCGAGTGAACTTCCTCTTTCAAGTATTGCAAACGTACGTCTACGCTTTTCTCCCCTTGATCGAGGCACGAAGGCTCCGTTGAATCGCATTCTGAAGTCTCTTTCCTGGTTTCTTCATTTTCTTGCAGAGACTCCATGTATTCCCACGCCTCTGTCGGCGTCATGCCTCCCAATAATTCTTGCAGCTGTGGTCGTAGTCCATCTAGGAAGGACACCATAAGCTCTTCATTTGTGTACCCATGCTGCGGATAGCTCGATATTAGGTCTGTGAACCTCCTCCAGACCTGAAACAAAGTTTCACAGTCTGTTTGATTAAAAATAACAATTTTGAGCTTCTCCATCCTATGTTTGTGTGCATTAGCATACCTTGCATCATACAGATTGTTTGTGCAATAGAAATTCATATACTCCATTTTTAAAAAAAAGTTTATGTACAATAAAATCAAACAAAAATTTATATACAGTAAAGTGGAAAGATCTTACCGAAGGTCCTCTAAATAAAATAAATCGTAGTCATAAACCATTCCTCCCCGGCAACGACGCCAAAAACTTGGTGGGACCAAAAAGGTGCTCTCTCTCAAGCGCAAGAGTCCGTACAAGTAATATAATTTGGGAGTCCAGATGTCGAATCCTCGAGAGGAAATCTGTTGCAACCACAATTCAAATCAAATAGAAATCCAACAAAGAGAAACTAACCACTTCACTAATGATGGTGATGATGGTGTGAAAGTACGTGATGGTGACGTGCGAACAATACGAACAAAGAAAAGTCGTGTATGAAAGTATCGACGAAAAGTATGCTCATTGTATGGGTTCGTTAGGATCAATGGTTCGTATTAATTTGGTTGATGAGTATAACGCAATGAATTCTCCTTTTGGGAGAAATTCACCGGAAAATACCAATATAACTCAATGAATTCTCCTTTTGGGAGCAATTCATCGGAAGATACCCTTTTGGGGGTTCAAGCACAATATTCAATAAGATCGTCGCTAAAGTTATAAAACAATATGAAACTCTCTTTTGGAGAGATCAAAACTACGATATGAAACTCCCTTTTGGGGAGATCAAAACTCACCCTTTTGGGGCGATCATCAACTCAATCACTTCTTTTGGAAGATGAAAAAGACGATTTACGAACAAAGATTACAACTTTAACGACGTTTAACGATTTAGCACAAGGAATACAACCAAATAAACACGCATCATATCCCCTAACTACGCCATACCATGCACAATAACAATTTAGCTACTCATGGTGCAAGAATAAACAAGTCTCATAGCAAAATACATCAATCCAATAGCAAAATACAATAGAAAAGCACCAAATACGAGGTTTAAGTTAAGAAATTTATCACCAAATATCCTTGAAAAGACACCAAAACTCTCTGGAAATAAGAAAATAGCCGCTGGAATTTTACAAAATTTTGTGGTGGCGAAATACGGCTCCTAGAGCCTCCAATACGCTCAAAATACGCCAGCCTTGCCAAGAATACGCCCAAAAAACCCTAGGGATACCTTAAATATAGGCATTGCGGGTTTGGGAAGCTTATTGGGTTCGAAACCGCACCCGAATCAGCTTAAACCCGCACCCACAAGTGCCTCAAATGTACACCGTTGGATCGATGCGGGATGCGACCTGGGCACGCTACGTGTCCCCCGGTATAGGATCTGCCCGCATCGCGAATACGACTCCGCGTTCAGCTTGGAAACGTATCCGTCGTTGGATCGTTCGGAGGGTGTTTAGATTGATGCCGTGTGTCCCTTGGATTCGCAAAATTACAGTTCGAGCGGGCGTCGTCCGCAGCCGTTGGATCGTGATCTCGCGGACGGGGTGCAGCCACGTCGTCGCTAGATGCTGCGCTCTTTGAATCTAAGCGGGAGAATCGTAGACCGTGTGATCTTGCAGAGAGTTGTTTGATGGCCGACACGTGGGGTTCAAGGTTGCCTCCGCTGCTTCGTTTGAACGCTGATGTGAGCCGTTCGATTGGAGCTCAACGGCTACAATTACGCCACGTCGCCCCGTATGCGAGACCTCTCCGCTGCCGTCCGATTGAGCAGGAACGCTCAGATCTTAGCCACGTTGCACCAAGATTAGTGCGAATCGTATAGGTGCCGCGTATATTCGTATATGCGACCTATTCAGGCCGTATTTCTCCATTAAATTGGTATTCTACATTCAAAAATTCACAGTAATTAGCACAGATCTCAGAAAAATACAAATAAATAGTCGTTGGAATCGTAAGATCAAGACCAAGCTAGGAAAAAAAAGTGCAGAAATACTCCATTAATTTTTGTTTTGTGCTCAAATAGAGTGTTTTCTCTAATAAATAATTGTCTAGAAAATACGAATGAATTAGAGAACAGTGTAGCATCACATGAGCACAAAAAAGGGCTAAATGGGGGGTTAAATATGTAATATTGAACCCAAATCAATAACCCCACGGTTGCTCTGAATAGCTATGTTGAAGAATTTTTCTGTTTCTGGCAGCCTCAGCTTACACTACTGCCTGAAATCGACCAATCAAGGTCTCAGACGACTGAATACTTTGCTCCAATGAAATCGATAGTGCATCAACATCGCTTTCTGGTCATCCCGGATAGTAACTCCAAAAACAATGTAGTCTTACTGCAAGCGCACAATTACGTGATGAGCGGGTATCGAATCACGAGGAGGAACTATTGGTATCTATATGGATTACTAAGGTATTGTGAAATGGTGGCAAAGAAATATTGGTGTCATAATCGTTCAAAGTGTTGGTTGTAAATTCAATTTATAAGAATGTCAAGGACTAGTGAATCCCCATTATAGATTTCAAGCAATCAATGTGAAATACGAATTTCTATATTACTGCTTTTGATTCAGGGTGGACTTGTCGCAACTAAATTAGGAACCAACGCACGCTCTTGCGCTATGTAAGTCTATATTAATCTAAAGTAAATCCTCTCTCTCATGTAAGCCTAGTTCAAACTATTAGCATTAAGAACGACAATAATATCCAATTCCAACTCAAGCTCGCTCTCACGCAACTTAAGTTTGAATCTAGATCGTGATAGTTTGTATTCGTTTTACCGTTGAACAAACGAATATAATTATAGAAACATAATAAAGATGCTAGCTTTGGTCGCTCTCGCACACCAATTCTAGGGAATCTCGAGTATAGATCTAAATCGAATATCTGGGGCTTCCGTTAGATCAAGATACTCTCTCGAGCTCCCAAGATCCAATTGAAATCCCTAGCTATTCGTAATAAATCAATCACAACCTAACCCTTAACAAGCTTAGCGACATAGAAATTCAATGGATCTCACAAATCATACTTTAGATCCATATGGTTCATCCCTTTGGCCTGGAGCAAATAGCTACTCACAATTCATCAAAAGAATCACAATAGAAACAAGATGTGCAATAGAATTCATCACAAAACTCAGATTTAGAGAGAAATATAGAATAAAAATATCAACTTGTAAGAGTTTATACAAACCAATTTTGAATACAAGCTTCAAGAAATAAGAAATTTAGATCTGTGTCTACAATCCTTTCGCCAAAGAAAACTAGAACTCCAATTAAAACTAAGAAAATTATTCTAAAGAGTCTCTCCTTGGACTGCCCACAAAACTGGATATTTATAGCCGCCTAAAAAGTACAGAAAATCCTGACAGATTTGCCCCTGAACAGTTGCTAACACTAGTTTTCGAAAGCTGGCCGATGGTGAACTGCTCACTCGGTTGCGTGAGAAATCTACAGGAAATATGGATTTCCAGCGTTCTGGAAGGTCAGACCACTCGGCCGAGTAATACAGAAAATATCTCCGAGCTTAGAAAAATCGGCAAAATGTTGGTTGGAACCGGGAGATCGGAATTTTCAACTTAAAAAATAAGAGAACAAAATTTGGCCAAAAAAATCATATCATTTAATAAACTATTCATATCGTTCAGATAATCTAAAAAAATGGCCAGAGCTAAGAAAAATACACAAAAATGTCCAATGGAACCGACAGAATCATCATCTTCAACAGAAAAATAAGATAAGCGAAACTTAGGTTATAAAAATCATATCATTTAATAAAAAGCTCCATATCATACAAAAAATGTAGAAAATAGCCTCGAGTTAAGAAAAATCCGCAAAGTTTCTGTTGGAACGATGTCTCGTGCCTCGAGACTCGAGCCTCGAGCTCCATATCACCATCTTCAATAGAAAAATAAGAGAAGACAAAATTAGGGTATGAAAATCATATCATTTAATATAAAGATACATGTCTTCCAGAAAATGTAGAAAATAGCATCGAACTCAGAAAAACAAAAATATCAGTTGGAACCGGAAGATCACACTCTTCAACTTAAAAAATAAAAGAAGACAAACGTAGGCCAAAAATCATATCATTTAATAAACCGATCCATATCTTCGAGGAAATTTAGAAAATAACATGGAGCTCAGAAAATCCGAAAAAATGTCCGTTGGAACCGGGAGATCGCCATCAACTTAAAACTAAGAAAATACAAAATTAGGCCAAAAAATCATATCATTTAATAAAAAGATCCATATCGTACAGAAAATGTAGAAAAATTGCTTCGAGCTCAGAAAAATCCGCCAAAATGTCTGTTCGAGCCGGGGAATCGACATATTCAACTGAAAAATCGAAGAAGACAAAATTAGGCCAAAAAAATCATATCGTTTAATAAAAAGAAACCTATCTTCTAGAAAATGTAGAATACCCAAACTCAGGAAAATCCGCAAAAAAATGTCTGTTGGAACCTGGAGATCGCCATCTTCAACTGGAAAATAAGAGAAGGCAAGATTAGGCCAAAATATCATTTCACTTAATAAAACAATCCAAATCTTCCAAAAATGTGGAAAATAGGCCGGAGCTTAGAAATATCTGCAAAAATATCCGTTGGAACAGGATGATCGCCATCTTCAAATGGAATATAACAGAAGACAAACTTAGGGCAAAAAATCGTATCATTTAATAAAATGATCACTATATTCAATAGGAAAATAAGAGAAGTGTTATGAATCAACTATTGGGGGAGGAACCCCCAGCCCTTTATTTACAGGCAGATAGGAGCGTTAAAAGATAAGATACATAGATATGGGTGTATCTCCAAGATACCCAGAATCCTAACCAACTCTCGTTCAAATCCCTTCACAACACTCCCCCTTATCCAGCTATAGGTGTGGACTCTGCTCATGGATTCTTCAGGATTCTGAGCATGGAAGAGTCTCACATAGGATAGATACTTCAGGATCCTAAGTTGGTGAGATTTGTCTCGTTAAAACCTTTAGCTATAGAAACCCCTGTGGAAAAAACCATAGTTAAGAAAAAAGAGTACAAACTCTCCCTAACTCCCCCTGATCTGTACAAGCTCTCAAGCTTTCAGATCTCTTAGGCGTCTCATTCCAATCTTCTGTACAAGCTTCCTAAAAGTAGCAGTAGGAAGGGCTTTAGTGAACAAGTCTGCCAAATTGTCACATGATTGCACTTGTCTGATGTCGATCCTGCCATCTCTTTGTTGCTCGTGCGTCCAGAAAAACTTTGGTGAAATGTGCTTTGTTCTGTCGCCTTTGATGAATCCACCTCGTAGCTGAGCTATGTAAGCAGCATTATCATCGAACATTGTAGTAGGTTCGAGGTCTCCAGTCTTCAATCCGGTAGTCAACAGGATGCGGTGAACAACTGAGCGTAGCCATACGCACTCTCTACTTGCTTCATGGATGGCGATGATCTCTGAGTGATTGGATGAGGTCGCCGTCAAGGTTTGCTTGATGGATCTCCAGAAAATGGATGTCCCTCCATAGGTAAACACATACCCTGCCTGTGACTTCGCATTGTGGGGATCAGACAGGTAACCTGCATTAGCATAACTGCATCAGCATAACATGCAAGTGTATAGAATATTCCATTTTTGTAGAAGAGTCCCAAATATGTAGACCCTTGGAGATAGCATATAAAGTACTTAACCCCGGTCCAGTTGTGCTATGTGGGCGATGCAATGTATCTGGCTAGCAAATTTACTGCGAACGCTATGTCGGGACGTATGCAGTTTGCTAGATATAGGAGTGCTTCGATATCACTTAGATAAGGGACTTCTGGACCAAGTATATCCTCCCCCTCTTCCAGCGACCAAAAGGGGTCTTTATGTGCATCCAGAGATCATACCACCATAGGTGTACTAAGTGGATGACATTGGTCCATGTGGAATCTTTGCAATATTTTCTTCTTATATGTGGTTTGATGTAATAAGATTCCATCTATTAGATGTTCAATTTGTAACCCAAGGGAGAATTTTGTTTTACCTAGGTCTTTCATTTTGAATTATTTTGTTAGGCTTACAGATATCTCATCGATCTCTTCAGGAGATCCAATGAGATTCAAATCGTTTACATAGACAGCTATTATTATGAATCCTTTTCCATTTGCTCTTATGAAGATGCAAGGGCAGACTTCATTGTTATTGAATCCTTGTTTAACAAGGAAGTCGCTGAGTCTATTGTACCACATCCTTCCTGATTGTTTAAGACCATACAATGATCTTTGAAGCTTAACAGAGTAGACGTCCCGAGGTCTATCTTTTAGTTCAGCAGGCATTGAAAATACATCAGGAAGTTTCATGTATATCTCCTTGTCGAGATTACCGTATAGATATGTAGTCACAACATCCATTAGCTGCATGTCTAAACCTTCCTTTGCTGTTAAGCTTATCAGGAATCTAAAGGTGATCGCATCCATGATCGTGGAGTATGTTTCGTCATAGTCAATACCCGGTCTTTGGGAAAATCTTTGCGCTACGAGCCTTGCTTTCTAGAATGCGATCTCATTATTTTCATTTCTTTTTCTTGCGAATACCCATTTGTATCCCATAGGTTTGACACCAGTATGTGTCTGGACTATTTGCCCAAAGACTTTGCGTTTCTGAAGCGAGTCTAGCTCGGCTTCTATTGCCTAATTCCACTTTGGCCAGTCATTTCTACGTTTGCATTCAGCAACGGAATGTGCATCATGATCATCGTCACTTCTGACGACGTGAATAGCAATGTAAAATGCAAAGTCACTGTCGACGACTGTACTCTTTCTGTCCAATACCTACCCTGTACGTACATAATTTAATGATATTTTAGTTTCTCCCGGTAGTTCCTCTGCAGTGGACTCCGAGAGAGGTGAGTGTATGGACATGAGCTCATTTCTCTGTGGGGGAATCGTCCTAATGTCTCCGGATATTTTTCGTTTTCATGGATTTTATCCTTGGAGCCTGGTGGTCTGCCTCTTTCTGTTTAGGTGCAGCTACTTCTGCTGCTGGTAGATTGCATCCAATCTTTAGGATGTTAATCCTAGCTGGAGTATTTGTAGCAGGGATGTGTGATTTAACAATCTTCTGGTTGTCAGTAAATGAGTCCGGTAATCTATGAACGGTGTTCTGAATGTGTAAGATCTTCATGATCTCATCATCACATTGTTTTGTTACCGGATCATAGTGGGTCAAGCTTTTTGTATCCCACGTCAACATTTGCTTTGCGCTAGACTTTTCATTGTCTAGGCCCATTTTGGGGAAATATGTCTCATCAAAGTCACAATCTTCAAGACATGCCGTAAAAGCGTCCCCCGTTTGGGGTTCTAGGTATCTTATAATGGAGGGTGAGTCAAACCCTACATAAATACCTAGGCGACATTGAGTGCCCATTTTGGTCCTTTGGGGTGGTGCGATGTGGATATAAACTGCACAGCCGAAGATTCTCAAGTGAGAAATGTTCAGTGGCGTTCCATATGCAAGTTGTATTGGAGAGAGACTCTGACCTCCTAAGGGTCTTATTTTTATTAATGATGCATCATGCAGAATTGCATGTCCCCATGCATCCACTGGCAACTGGGATTTCATTAGCAACGTGCAATCCAGTGGAGTCTTTTAATCAGTGACTCTGCCAAACCATTCTGGGTATGAACATGCAGCACATGATGTTCAATTTCTAATCCTGTTGCCTGGAAGTATTCTTGAAATGACTGGGAGGTAAATTCCCCCGCATTATCCATACATGTTTTCTTTATTGGTTGTCTGAAAAATGCGCCCGCAACTTTATCATTTGTGCAAGAAGCTTTGGAAAAGCTAAGTTGCAGGTCAAAAGTAGACACACATACGAATATTTCGAAGATGCTTCAATTAGTACCATGAAGTACCGAAAAGGCCCACTAGGGGGTGGATGGGTCCACATATGTCTCCGTGTATTCTTTCGAGGAAGCTTGGAGACTCGATAGCCACTTTAAGTGGTGATGGCCTTGTTATTAATTTCCCCTTGAAGCAGGGTACACAAGGGAATTCTCCCTTCTGAAGAATCTTCTGGTTCTTCAGGTTATGCACATGAGATTGTGATAAGATGCGGTGCATCATCACAGATCCAGGGTGGCCAAGTATATCATGCCAAAGTAAAAATTTGGCTCATGTCGGGCACTTCAGGTGCTCCGTCAAGTTAGCTTCCTCTCTCCGAATCTTTGTATGATAGAGGCCCGACGAAAGGCTCTCAAAACGTTCAAGTATGGTTTTCACTCCATTTTCTTGAGACGTTACATACAGTAATTCATTCTCTTTTACATTTGCTATTTCTAAGTTGAATCCATTCAGACGGATAACTTTGAAACTTAGTAAGTTTCGTTTGGAATTCGGAGAGTATAATGCATCTTTAATTTTAATTTCTGTTCCTTTGGGGAGCAACAAGGTTGCATTTCCAGAACCTTCAATTATATCTGATGACCCTGAAATTGTATTTAAAGGGCTCTTATACTGTATAATGCTATGAAAATAGCATTTATACTGAAGGATCGTATGTGTTGAAGCACTGTCTACCTAGCAGTCATGAGAGCATTCCATCTAAAAAGATGAGTAAAATATTTGCATTCAGCAACTAAATTTTATTCAAAGGAAATCAAATTACATAAAAACTCTCATAAGATAATTTGTTCTGAAAATAAAGTGATAAGATAAATGTAGTAAGCTAATCAAGCAAATCGTCTGATTCGAAGTCTTTTGCTGTGAACTTGACTGCAGTATTTGCAGTCACCAGTTTTGTTTCAGCATTCTATTTCATGCTTTGTTTATATATCTCCTGGAGATGCGGTGGGGTTTAGCACACTCTGGATCAGTGGCCTTTCATGCCACAGCTGTGACACTGGTCTTTCCAATCCCTCTTGGGTAGAAGTGCACCATTTTTCTTGTTGTCATTTCTGTGCCAGGTGAACTTGCGCTTCCCTTCATTTCTTTGCTGTTGTACTTGGCCCTTGGCTCTTTTGTGTTGTCCCCCTTTCTGTGGTCTTTCTTTTCTTTTGTTATCTCTCTTCTTTTTAAAGGAAGAGGTATGATGAGCTTCTGGTAGGGAGCAGTGCCAGGGGGCGCATGTTATGAGTGGCGAGGAGAAGCTCTCTATTTTGTTCGGCCATGAGTAAACATGACAGCAGCTCAGAATACTTGGTAAACTTGCGTTCCTGGTATTGTTGCATAAGTATCGCATCTTTTTCATGGAAAGACGTATATGTCTTTTCCAGCATGCGATCTTCTGAGACTTTCTCACTACACAACTTCAGGCGTGAGGTGATGCTAAAGAGTGCTGAGTTGTACTCAGCAATGGACTTAAAGTCCGGTAGTCTCAGGTTCTCCCACTCATATCGTGCCCTTGGGAGTATAACATCTTTCTGATGTTTATACGTATCCTCAAGTGCAGTCCACATCTCAAGTGGATCTTCGACCGTAAGGTATTCAGTTTTAAGGTCTTGTCCACATGGTGGTGAATATAGATAATGGCTTGCACCTTTTTTATATCGCTTACATTTTCTTTTTCTGTTACAGTAGTAATGAGGGACTTTGCTCGCAGATGAAACTTCACATCGAGCTGTCAGCTCAGATAGTTTCTACCTGATGCATCCAGCACTTCAAAATCGACGCTTGCAATTTTAGCCATTTATCTAGCAGAGCATAAATATGCATGAATTAATAATTTAAACATAAACATTTTCATGCGGAGGCAATTTTAATATGAAGGGCTAATTGCGTGGATCGGCCAGTCCCATATAAATAAGAGTCCAAAGTCCCATTACAGTCCATATTACACAAATAAAAGCTTTAAACAGAAATTACAACTTTGGAAACCCCCGTGGTTCCCATATAAGATCTTCAGCTTCAATTGTGGCCTCCGTCTCTATGGAAAATGGTCTTCGGTCTTGGACATTTACATAATTTTCTCACTACAATTTCTCTCAAAAGTAAAAGAAAAGTGCAGGAAAATAAAATGTGAAACTTAAACAGCCGATCCAAAAACCGCAATTAGCCATCCATACAGAAATTTTGTGCTCATTAAACATTTTCACCAGACATTTTCATTACAGGCATCACATGCATTAATATTCGCAGAGATGGATAAACAATTTAATTACTTAATAATTATTGGACCACTGGACAACGTTATATACAGTTAGGTTAGATGACTAACGGCAGAGCGGTCGCATGATCTTCCTAATTATTAAGCTTAAATATAATGCACAATCACGCATAAAATATCCACAGAATAAGCCAAAATGATGCAAAGCATGTATTAATGATTTTACAAAAGAAATCATTTAATGCAAGGGTTGAGCTAGTTGGGTTTGTCCAAAAATTGGACAAGAGCCCAATAATTAAACATGCTCTTCGAAAAAGGGAAAAGGTTTCCTTTTTAATTCATCCCCAAAGTATTCCAAAAGTCCCCTTATAGCCCCATGGTTTATCATGATATTTCATGAATTTTTAGGCCGTCAAAAACGCCATTTTAATCAATTTTTAGCTCCCAAAAAGTTTATTTAAGCCCCCCACAAAAGCACATTTTTTTATTTTTTTCGAGCCCAAAAACTGGCATGCGACCCTAAAGCCCACAGGATGCGGGCTTCAGGCCCGCAGTCAAAAAAATTTCGATTCAAGTCTGCGGGCATGAGGCCCGCAGTTTGCTTGCGGTCTTCAGGCCTGTAAGGCATTTTTTCATTGAATTGGGCTTCGGGCCGAATAGAGTTAGGGGCGGTGGCTAGGGTTAGCTGCCCCTGCCCCCAGATTGTCGTCGGTCAACGGTGGGGGCAGGGGCGACTGCCGCCCCCGGGGGGCGCGGCCTACGGCGACAGTCGTCCCCCTGCGGGGGCTGCGGCCTCAGGCGATGGCCGCCTCCCAAGGGGGGCGTAGCCTATGGTGACGGCCGCCCCCCGAGGAGGGGTACAGCCTGCGCGGCCTCGCGGCGACGACCGCCCCCCCATCGGGGGGAAGGGGCCGGTGGAGAGCAACCGCCCCCCCTTCGGGGGGACAGCGGCGGGCAACCCCCCTTCAGGGGGAGCGATGGCGACCCAACGCTGCCCCCCTTCGGGGGGTACGATTATGATGCAACGTCGCCCCTTTGGGGAAGAGACTGTGACGCAACGCCGTCCCCCTTCGGGGGGAGCGGCTGCGACGCAAGACGTAGTGGGTGGAGGGTGGTTGCCGACGGTTACGCCGTCGGTCGGGCAAGGGGTAGGGTTTTTATGAAATATAAGAATCTTGAGATTAAATGATATGATTTTTATTACCCAATTTTGCTTTCTCTTATTTTTCAGTTGAACATAGCGATCTCCCGGTTCCAACAGACATTTTTTTCGGATTTTCTGAGCTTGGTGCTATTTTCTTCATTTTATGGAAGATATGGATCTTTTTATTAAATGAAATGATTTTTTAGCCTAATTCTGTCTTCTCTTATTTTTCACTTGAAGATGGTAGTCTTCCAGTTCCAACAGACATTTTTGTGAATTTTTCTAACATCGAGACTATCTTCTATATTTTCTGAAAGATATCGATCATTTTATTAAATAATATGATTTTTGACCTGATTTTATCTTCTAATATATATTTTTTCGTTGATAAAGGTGATCTCCCGGTTCCAACAGATATTTTTGCAGATTTTTTGAGTTATGGGCTATTTTCCGTAATATTTGGAAACTATCGATCGTTTTATTAAATGATATTTTTGGCTGAATTTTGTCTTTTTTTGTTAAATTTAGTGACTCCCGGTTCCGAGGAATATTTTGTGGATTTTTCTGACGTTGAGGAATTTTTCTACATTTTCTAGAAAATAAGAATCTTTATATTAAATGATATGATTTTTATGGCCAAATTTTGTCTTCTGTTATTTTTCAGTGAACATAGCGATCTCCCGGTTCCAACGGACATTTTTTGGATTTTCTGAGCTCGATGCTATTTTCTTTATTTTATGGAAGATATGGATCTTTTTATTAAATGATATGATTTTTATAGCTTAAGTTTGTCGTCTATTATTTTTAGGTTAAAGATGCGATCTCCCGGTGTTCCAACTTACATTTTTGCAGATTTTTCTGAGCTCAAGGCTATTTTCTACATTTTATGGAAGATATGGATCTTTTTATAACAAAAGTTTGTCTTCTCTTATTTTCCAATTGAAGATGGTGATTTTTAAATTAAATGATATGATTTTTGGCCTAATTTTGTCGTCTCTTATATTTTAGCTGAAGATGGCATTCTCACGGTCCCATCAGACATTTTTGCAGATTTTTCTGAGCTCCGGGCTATTTTCCACATTTTCTGGAATATATGGATCGTTTTATTAAATGATAAGATTTTTCTATCCTAATTTTGTCTTCTCTTATTTTTCAATTTAAGATGGTGATCTCTCGGTTCCAGCGGAAATTTTTGCGAATTTTTCTTAACTCGACGCTATTTTCTGCGTTTTATTGTGGATATGGATATTTTTTAAATGATATGATTTTTATAGCCTATGCTTATCTTCTCTTATTTTTCACTTGAAGTGGTGGTCTCCTAGTTTCAACGGATATTTTTTCGAATTCTTCTGAATTCAGGGTTATTTTCTCTATTTTCGGGAAGATATCGATCGTTTTATTAAATGTAATGCTTTTTTGGCCTAATTTTGTCTTCTTTTTTTGTTGATGATGGCGATCTCTCGGAACCAATGGATATTTTTGCTGATTTTTCTGTGCTCTGGCCTATTTTATGTATTATCTGGAAGATATCGATCTCTTTATTAAATGATATGATTTTTGGCCGAATTTTGTCTTCTCTTTTTTCGTTAAATTTAGTGATCTCTCAGTTCTAATGGATATTTTTGCGGATTTTTCTTAGCTCAGTGATATTTTCTATATTTTATAGAAAATAAGAATATTTATATTAAATGATATGATATTTATTGCCAAATTTTGTCTTTTCTTACTTTTCAGTTGAACGTGGCGATCTCCCGGTTCCAACTGACATTTTTTCGGATTTTCTGAGCTCGGTGCTATTTTCTTTACTTTATGGAAGATATGGATCTTTTTATTAAATGATCTGATTTTAATGGCTTATGTTTGTCTTCTATTATTTTTAAGTCGAAGACGACGATCTCCCAGTTCCAACAGACATTCTTATGGATTTTTTGAGCTCTGGGCTATTTTCTACATTTTAGGGAAGATATGGATCTTTTTGTTTAACAATATGATTTTTATAATCTAACTTTGTTTTCTCTTATTTTACAGTTGAAGATGGCTATCTTTATTGAATGATATGATTTTTGGCCTAATTTTGTCTTCTCTTAAATTTCAGTTGAAGATGTCACTCTCTTGGTCCCAAAGGAAATTTTTGCGGATTTTTCTGAGCTTCGGGATATTTTTCATATTTTCTGGAAATATGGAATGTTTTATTAAATGATATGTTTTTGGCCTAATTTTATCTTCTCTTAATTTTCAGTTGAAGTCGACGATCTCCTGGTTCCAACGGATATTTTTGCAGATATTTCAGAGCTCCTGGATATTTTCCATATTTTTTAGAATATATGGATTGTTTTATTAAATGATATCAGAGAAGACAAAATTACGCTAAAAATATCCGTTGGAACCGGGAAATCGCCATCTTCATCTATAAAAATATCAGTTGTAACAGGGATATCACCATCCTCAACTGAAAAGATTTTTATATATCATTTTCTGTGCTTGGTGCTCTTTTATACATTAAATGAAAGATGTGGATCTTTTTATTAATTGGTATGATTTTTCTAGCCTAATTTTGTCTTCTCTTACTTTCTAGTTGAAGATGGCGATCTTTTTATTAAGTGATATGATTTTTGCCAGATTTTATCTTCTCTTAAATTCCAGTTGAAGATGGCGATCATCCGGTTCCAACGGACATTTTTACAGATTTTTCTGAGCTCCCGCCTACTTTCCATATTTTTGGAAGATATGAATCGTTTTATTAAATGATATAATATTTTGGCCTAATTTTCTCTTCTATTATTTTTCTAGTTGAAGATTGCAATCTCCCGATTCCAATGGACATTTTTGCGGATTTTTCTAACCTCTGGATTATTTTCTAGATTTTTCTGGAAGATATGGATCGTTTCATTACATTATATGAATTTTGTAGCCTGATTTTGTCTTCACTTATTTTTAAGTTTAAGATGGTGATATCCCTGTTCCAACGGACATTTTGGCTGATATTTCTGAGCTTGGGTCTATTTTTACATTTTTGTAAGATATGCATCTTTTTATTAAATGATATGAGTTTTCTAGCCTTATTTTGTCTTCTCTTATTTTTCAATTGAGATGTCGAGCTCCCGGTTCCAACGAAAATTTTTGCGGATTTTTCTTAACTCAATGCTATTTTCTACATTTTATCGTAGATATGGATCTTTTTATTTAAATGATTTGATTTTTGTACCCTATGTTTGTTTTCTTTATTTTTCAGTTGAAGATGCCGGTTTTCCGGTCCAACAGACATTTTTGCGGATTTTTCTGACGTATGGGTTATTTTCTATATTTTTGGAAGATAACGATCGTTTTAATTAATGCTATGATTTTTTTTCTAATTTTGTCTTCTCTTAGATTTTTCATTGATGATGGCGATATTCGATTCCCATGGATGTTTTTGAGGATTGTTTTGAGCTCTGCATTATTTTCTGTATTATCTGGAGGATATCGATTGTTTTATTAATTGATATGATATTTTGGCCTAATTTTGTCTTCTAGTTTTTTCGTTAAATTTTGCGCTCTCTCGTTTCCGACGAATATTTTTGCAGATTTTTCAGAGCTTGGGGATAATTTCTACATATTATGGAAAATAAAAATCTTTATGTTAAATGATATGATTTTTATTCTCTAATTTTGTTTTCTCTTGTTTTCAGGTTTGGGGCTATGATCTCCCGGTTCCCACGGGTAACTTTGTGGTTTTTTTAATTTGGGGATATTTCTATATTTTCTGGAAGATATGTTTCTTTTTATTAAATGATATGATTTTTTGGCCAAATTTTGTTTTCTCAAATTTTTTAGTTGAATATGTCGATTTTTCGGTTCCAACGGACATTTTGGCAGATTTTTCTGAGCTCGGAGCATTTTTTTCTACATTTTTTGGAAGATATGGTTTTTATTAAATGATATTAATTTTTGGCCTAATTTTGTCTTTTTCTTATTTTTCAGTTGATGGCAATCTCCCAGTTTCAACTGACATTTTTGTGGATTTTTTGAGCTCCAGCCTATTTTCTAAATTTTCTGGAAGATATGGATCGTTTTATTAAATGATACGATTTTTGGTCTAATTTTATCTTCTCTTATTTTTAAGTTGAAGAGTGCGATCTCCCGGTTCCAACGGAAATTTTTGCGGATTTTTCTAAGTTTGGTGCTATTTTCTATATTTTCTGGAAGACTTGTATTTTTATATTAAATGATATGATTTTCATACCCGAATTTTGTCTTCTCTTATTTTCAACTGAAGATGGAAATCTCATTCCAACTGATATTTTGATGATATTTTCTACATGTTCTACATGTTCGAGGCTATTTTCTACATGTTCTAGACGATATAGAGTTTTTATTTAAATGATATGATTTTTATAACACAAGTTTCGCTTATCTTATTTTTCAGTTTAAGATGACGATCTCCTGGTTCCATCGGATATTTTTGCAGATTTTTCTATGCTCTGGCCTATTTTCTACATTATCAGGGAGATATGAATAGTTTTATTTAATGATATGATTTTTTGGCCTAATTTTGTTTTCTCCTATTTTTAAGTTGAAAGGTCCAATCTCCCAGTTCCAACTGACATTTTACCGATTTTTCTGAGCCCAGGGCTATTTTCTGCATTTCCTGGCAGATATGGATCTTTTTATTAAATTATATCATCGTTGGCCTAATTTTATCTTCTCTTATTTTTTTCGTTGAAGATAGTGATCTCCCGGTTACAATGGACATTTTCTGCATTTCCTGGCAGATATGGATCTTTTTGACCTAATTTTATCTTCTAATACATATTTTCCAATGATGATGGCGATCTATCGGTTCCAACGGACATTTTTGCATATTTTTCTGAGCTCTGGGCTATTTTCTGTAATATCGACCGTTTTATTAAATGATATATTTTTGTCGGAATTTTGTCTTTTTTGTTAAATTTAGCGATCTCCTTGTTCTGACAGATATTTTTGCGGATTTTTTTGGCATAGAGGATATTTTCTACAATTTATAGACTATAAGAATCTTTATATTAAATGATATGATTTTTATTGCCAAATTTTGTTTTATCTTATTTTTCAGTTGAACATAGCGATCTCCCGGTTCCAATGAACATTTTTTCGGATTTTCTGAGCTTAGTGCTATTTTCTTTATTTTATGGAAGATATGGATCTTTTTATTAAATGATATAATTTTTCTAGCCTAATTTTGTCTTCTCTAACTTTTCACTTGAAGATGGCGGTCTTCCAGTTCCAACGGATATTTTTGCTAATTTTTCTGACCTCGAGACTATCTTCTATATTTTTTTAAAGATATCGATCGCTTTATTAAATAATATGATTTTTGACCTAATTTTATCTTCTAATACATATTTTCCAATGATGATGGCGATTTCCCGGTTCCAACGGACATTTTTGCGGATTTTCTGAGCTCTAGGCTATTTTCTAAATTTTTTGGAAGATATGGATCGTTTTATTAGAGGATATGATTTTTTTGCCTAATTTAGTCTTCTCTTATTTTTAAGCTGAAGAGTGCAAACTCTTGGCTCCAATGGATATTTTTGTGGATTTTTCTGAATTTGGTGCTATTTTCTACATTTTTACCCTAATTTTGTCTTCTCTTATTTTTCTATTGAAGATGGCGTTCTCCTCGTTCCAATAGACATTTTTGCAGATTTTTCTGAGCTCGAGTATATTTTCTACATTTTCTGGACGATATGGAGCTTTTTATTAACTGATATAATTTTTATAACCTAAGTTTCGATTATCTAATTTTTCAGTTGAAGATGATGATCTCCCTGTTCCATCAGACATTTTTGCAGATTTTTCTGAGCTCCAACCTATTTTCTACATTATCTGGAAGATATGAATAGTTTTATCAAATGATATGATTTTTGGCCTAGTTTTGTTTTGTCTTATTTTTTTAAGTTGAAAATTCTGATCTCCCGGTTCCAACTGACATTTTGACAATTTTTTTAGCACGGGGCTAATTTCTATATTTTCTGGAAGATATGGATCTTTTTATTAAATGATATCATCCTTGGCCTAATTTTATCTTCTCTTATTTTGAAGTTGAAGATATCGATCCCACTGTTCCAACAGACATTTTTTCATATTTTTCTGTACTCGGTGCTTTTTTCTAAATTTAATGGAAGAAATGGATCTTTATATTAAATGATACGATTTTTATCATCTCAGTTTATCTTCTTTTTTTTCAATTGAAGATGGCGTTTCCCAGTTCAAACGAAAATTTTTGCGAATTTTATGAGATAGGGGCTATTTCCTACATTTTCTGGAATATATGGATCGTTCGATATGATTTTTTGCCTAATTTTGGCGTCTCTTATTTTTTCGTGGAAGATGTAAATCTTTTGGTTTGAACGGACATTTTTGCAGATTTTTTGAGCTATGTGGTATTTTCTACATTTTCTGTAGGATATGGATCTTTATAAATGATATGATTTTTATAACCTAATTTTGTCATCACTTATTTTTCATTTAAGGATATCGATCTCCAGGTTCCAACAAACTTTTTTGTGGATTTTTCTAAGCTCGAGTCTGTTTTCTACATTTTTGAAATATATGTATTTTTATTAAATGAAATTATTTTTGGATTAATTTTGTATTCTCTTTTTTCGATTGAAGAAGGTGATCTCCCAGTTCCAACGAACATTTTTTGCTGTTTTTCCTAAGCTCGGGGCTATTTTCTACATTTTCTGCAAGATATGGATCTTAATATTAAATGAAATGATTTTTGTAGCCTAATTTTATTTTCTCTTATTTTTCAGTTGAATGTGATGATTAACTAGTTCCAACAGACATTTTGTGGACTTCTTGAGCTTCGGACTATTTTCAATATTTTTTGGAAGATACAGATCTTTTTGTTAAATGATATGATTTTTTGGTCTAATTTGGTCTTTCCTTTTTTCAGTTGAAGATGACGATCTCCCAATTCTAACAGACATTTTTGCGGATTTTTCTGAGCTCGGTGCTATATTTTACATTTTCTTCAAGATATGGATCTTTATATTAAATGAGATGATTTTTAAATCCTAATTCTTTTCTCTTATTTTTTAGTTGTACGTGGCGATCTCCCGGTTCCATCAGATGTTGATGCAGATTTTTCTGAGCTCGGGATTATATTCTACATCTCTTGGAAGATATGGATGTTTTATTAATGATATGATTTTTATAACCTAAGTTTCTCTTCTCAGATTTTTCAGTTGAAGATGGCGATCTCCCGGTTCCAATAGAAATTTTTGCTGATTTTTTTGAGCTCGGTGCTATTTCCTAAATTTTCTGTAAGATTTTGATCCTTTTATTAAATGATAAACCTTTTGGCCTAATTTTCTATTCTCTTATTTATTAGTTGAAGAAGGCGATCTCCCGGTTCCAATAGACATTTTTGCGTATTTTCCGGAGCTCTTAACTATTTTCAGCATTTTCTGGAAGATTTGGATCTTTTGTATTGAAATATATTATTTTTATTGCCTAATTTTGTTTCTTCTTATTTTTTAGTTGAAGATGGTGACCTCCTGGTTTCAATGGATATTTTCACAGATTTTTAGAGTCGAGTGTATTTTTACATTTTTAAAGGATATGGATCTTATTAATAAATGATATAATTTTAAGCCTAATTTTACCTTCTCTTGTTTTTCAGTTGAGGATGGCAATTTCCTGGTTCCCACAGACATTTTTACCGATATTTCTGAGCTCGAAACTAGTTTCTACATTTTTTGTAAGATATGATCTTTTTATTAAATGATAAGATTTTTCTATCTTAATTTTTCTTCTCTTTTTTCAATTGAAGATGGCGAGCTCCCAGTTCCAACGGAAATTTTGCGAATTTTTTTGACCTCGACGATATTTTCTACGTTATATTGTTGATATGGATATTTTTTACCTGATATGATTTTTATAGCCTACCTTTATCTTCTCTTACTTTTCACTTGAAGATGACGGTCTCCCAGTTGCAACGGAAATTTTGCCAATTTTTCTGAACTCGTGGCTATTTTCTGTATTTTCTGGAAGATATCGATCGTTTTATTAAATGTTATGATTTTTGGCCTAATTTTGTTTTCGTTTATTTTTTAAGTTTAAAATTCCGATCTCCCGGTTCCAACTGACATTTTACCGATTTTTCTGAGCTCGGGGCTATTTTCTGTATTTTCTGGAAGATATGGATCTTTTTATTAAATGATATCATCGTTGCCCTAAATTTGTCGTCTCTTATTTTTAAGTTGAAGATGGCATCTAGCTGTTTCAACTAACGTTTTGCCTATTTTTCTAAGATCGTAGCTATTTCCAAAAAGATATGGATTGTTTTATTAAATGATATAAATTTTTGGTTTAATATTGTCTTCCCTTATTTTTTCGTTGAAGATAGCATTCTCCTTGTTCCAACGGTCATTTTTTCGTATTTTTATGAGCTCCGGGCAATTTTCTACATTTTCTGAAAGTTAAAGATTTTTCAGATTTTTATGAGCTCCGGGCTATTTTCTACATTTTCTGTAAGATATGGATTTTTTCGGATCTTTATATTAAATGATATGATTTTTATATATTAATTTTGTCTTCACTTATTTTTTAAGTATAACATGGTGATATCCCGGTTCCAACAGATATTTTTGCGGATGTTTTGAGCTTGATGCTATTTTCTACATTTTATGGAAGTTATGGGTCTATATATTGAATGATATGATTTTTAGGTTCTAATTTTGTATTCTCTTATTTTTCTATTGAAAATGGCAATCTCTCATGTCTAACGGACTTTTTTCGGATTTTTCTGTGCACGGTGCTATTTTCTAAATTTTATGGAAGATATGTATTTTCTATGAAATGATATGATTTTTGTTGTCTCAGTTTAATATCTCTTATTTTTCAATTGAATGGCGTCTCCCGGTTCAAACGGAAATTTTGCGAATTTTTATGAGCTCGGGGCTATTTTCTGCATTTTCTGGAAGATATGGATCGTTTGATATGATTTTTTTGCCTAATTGTGGCTTCTCTTATTTTTTCGTTGAAGATGGAGATACCTTGGTTCCAACGGACATTTTTGCGGGGTTTTTAAGCTATGTGCTATTTTCTACATTTTCTGTAGGATATGGATCTATATAAATGATATGATTTTTATAACCTAATTTTATCAGCACTTATTTTTCATTTGAGGATGGTGACCTCCAGGTTCCAACGGACTTTTTGTGGATTTTTATGAGCTCAAGTCTGTTTTCTACATTTTCTGAAAGATATGTATTTTTTATTAAATGATAAGATTTTTTGGCCTAATTTTGTCTTCTCTTCTTTTTTTTAGTTAAAGAAGGCAATCTCCAGGTTCCAACGGACTTTTTGCGGTTTTTTCTAAGCTCGAGGCTATTTTCTACCATTTCTGTAAGATATGAATCTTTATATTGAATGATATGATTTTTATAGCCTAATTTTATCTTCGCTTATTTTTCAGTTAAATATGACGATCTCCCGTTTCTAACAGACATTTTGCGGACTTCTCTGAACTCCGGACTATTTTCTATATTTTCTAGAAGATATGGTTCTTTTTAATAAATGATATTATTTTGGCCTAATTTTGTCTTTCCTTTTTTCAGTTGAAGACGACGATCGCCCAGTTCTAAAAGACATTTTTGCAGATTTTTCTGAGATCGGCGATATATTTCACATTTTCTGTAAGATATGAATCTTTATATTAAATGATATAATTTTAAATCCTAATTTTGTCTTATCTTATTTTTCAGTTGTCTATGTCGATCTCCCGGTTCCATCGGATACTGTTGTAGATATGGATCTTTTTATTAAATGATGTGATTTTTTGGCCTAATTTTGTCTTTTTTCTTAGTTTTCAGTTGATGGCAATCTCTCGGTTCCAAAAGAAATTTTTGCATATTTTCGAAGCTCCGGTTTACATTTTCAATTTTCTAGAAGATATGGATCGTTTTATAAATGATATGATTTTTGGCGTAATTTTGTCTTCTTTTATTTTTAAGTGGAAGACTTGTATCCTTATATTAAATGATATGATTTTCATACTCTAATTTTGTCTTCTCTTATTTTTCAATTGAAATGGCGATCTCCTCGTTCCAATAGACATTTTTTCGGATTTTTCTGAGCTCGAGATTTTTTTCTACATTTATTAGACGATATGGACTTTTTATTAAATGATATGATTTTTACAACCTAAGTTTTGCTTATCATAGTTTTTAGTTGAAGATGACGATCTTTCGGTTCCATCGGACATTTTTGCGGATTTTTCTGAGCTCCAGGTTATTTCCTACATTATCTGAAAGATATGAATGGTATTAAATGATATGATTTTTTGTCCTAATTTTATTTTCTCTTATTTTTTAAGTCGAAAAGTCTGATCTCCCGGTTCCAACTGAGATTTTGTCGATTTTTTGAGTTCAGAGCTATTTTCTGCATTTTCTGGAAGATAAGGACCCGTTTATTTAATGATATCTTCTTTGGCCTAATTTTGTCTTCTCTTGTTTTTAATTTGAAGATGGTGATCTCACTGTTCCAACAGACATTTTATCAATTTTTCTGATATCGAGGCTATTTTCTGCATTTTCTGGTTGATATGGATTGTTTTATTCAATGAAATAATAGTTTGGAATAATTGTCTTCATTTAATTTTTTTCATTGAAGATAGCAATCTCCCGGTTCCAACGGACATTTTTGCGGATTTTTATTAGGTCCAGGCTATTTTCTACATTTTCTGTAAGAGGTGGATTTTTAAATTAAATGATATGATTTTTATAGCTTAATTTTTCTTCTCTTATTTTTCGGTTGAGCATGGCGATCTCCCGGTTTCAATGGACATTTTTGCATATTATTTGAGATTGGTACTATTTTCTATATTTTATGGAAGATATGGGTCTAAATATAAAATGATATGATTTTTTAGGTTCTAATTTTGTCTTCTCTTATTTTTATTGAAGATAGCAATCTCTCAGTTCTAACGGACATTTTTTGGATTTTTCCGAGCTCGGTGCTATTTTCTAAATTTTATGGATGAGATAGATCTTTTTATTAAATGATATGATTTTTATCGTCTAAGTGTATCTTCTCTTATTTTTCAGTTTCAAATGGTGTCTCCCGGCTCAAACGAAAATAATTGCGAATTTTATGAGCTCGGGGCTATTTTCTGCATTTTCTGGAGGATATAGATCGTTTGATATGATTTTTTGGCCTAATTTGGTCTTCTTTAATTTTTTTCGTTAAAGAAGGCGCTCTTGGTTCCAACAGACATTTTTGCGGATTCTTTGAGTTACGTACTATTTTCTACATTTTCTATAAGATATGGATCTTTATAAATGATATGATTTTTAGAGCCTAATTTTGTCATCACTTATTTTTCATTTGAGGGTGGTGATCTCCCTGTTCCAATTGACTTTTTGCGGATTTTTCTGAGCTCGAGTCTATTTTCTACATTTTCTGAATAATATGTTTTTTATGAAATGATATGAATTTTTGGCCTAATTTTGTCTTCTCTTCTTTTTTCGGTTGAAGAAGGCGATCTCCTGGTTCCAACTTACTTTTTGGCAGATTTTTCTAAGCTCGGGTCTATTTTCTACATTTCTGTAAGATATGGATCTTTATATATATGAAATTATTTTTATAGCCTTATTTTATCTTCTCTTATTTTTCAGTTGAATATGACGATCTCCCGGCTCCAACGGACATTTTGCGGACTTCTCTGAGCTCCGGACTATTTTCTACATTTTCTAGAAGATATGGATCTTTTTATTAAATGATATGATTTTTTGGCCTAATTTTGTCTTTCCTTTTTTAATTGAAGACGACGATCGCCCGGTTCCAACGGACATTATTACGGATTTTTCTGAGCTCGGTGCAATTTTCTACATTTTCTATAAGATATGGATCTTTATATTAAATGATATGATGTTTAAATCCAAATTTTGTCTTCTCTTATTTTTCAGTTGTAAATGGTAATCTCTTGGTTCCAACAGACATTTTTTCGAATTTTCTAAGCTCGATGCTATTTTCTTTACTTTATGAAAGATATGGATCTTTTTATTAAATGATATGATTTTGATAGCTTAAGTTTGTCTTCTACTATTTTTAAGTTGAAGATGAAGATCTCCGAGTTCCAACGGACATTTTGTGGATTTTTCTTAGCTCCTGACTATTTTCTACATTTTATGGTAGATATCGATCTTTTTATTAAATGATATGCTTTTTATAACCTAAATTTGATTTCTCTTAGTTTCTAGTTGAAGATGAAGATCTTTATATTGAATGATATGATTTTTGGCCAAATTTTGTGTTCTCTTATATTTTAGTTGTTGAAGATGTCATTCTCTCGGTCGCAAAGAAATTTGTTGTGGATTTTTCTCAACCGCAATCTAAATCCACATTTTTAGAAGACATGGATCGTTTTATTAAATGATATGATATTTTGGCCTAATTTTGCCTCCTCTTATTTTTCCAGTTGAAGATTGTGATCTCATGATTCCAGTGGACATTTTTGCGAATTTTTCTGAGCTCCGGGCTATTCAAATTTTTGAAAGATATGGATCGTTTTATTAAATGATATGATTTTTTGGCCTAATTTTGTCTCCTCTTATTTTCAAGTTGAAGATTGCGATCTCCCGGTTCCAACGAAAATTTTTGCGGATTTTTCTAAGCTCGGGATAATTTTTTACATTTTCTGGAAGATATGTATCTTTTTTACATTATATGATTTTTGTAGCCTAATTTATTCTTCTCTTATCTTTAAGTTTAAGATGGCGATATCCCAGTTCCAACGAACATTATGACCGATATTTCCGAGCTTGAGACTATTTTCTATATTTTCTGTAAGATATGGATTTTTTAATTTAATGATATGATTTTTCTAGCCTAATTTTCTCTTCTCTTATTTTTCAAATGATGATGGCAATCTCCTAATTCAAATGGAAATTTTTGCAGATATTTCTCTGAACTCGAGGCTATTTTCTACATTTTATTGTAGATATGGATCTTTTTATTAAATGATATGATTTTTATAGCCTACATTTGTCTTCTCTTATTTTGCACTTGAAGAAGTCGTTTTCCCAATTCCAACAGAAAGTTTTGCGAATTTTTTGACCTCGGGGCTATTTTCTGTATTTTCTAGAAGATAACGATCATTTTATTAAATTGTATGATTTTTTTGTCTAATTTTGTCCTCTTAGATTTTTCGTTGATGATGGCGATCTCCTATCTCTCACGGATATTTTTGAGGATTTTTCTAAGCTCTGGGATATTTTCTGTATTATCTCGAAGATATTGGTCGTTTTATTAAACGATATGATATTTTTCCTAATTTTGTCTTCTCTACTTTTTGTTTAATTTTGCGCTCTTATGATTTCGATGGATATTTTTGCGGATATTTCTGAGCACGAGGATTTTTTCTATATTTTATGGAAAATAAGAATCTTTATAATAAATGATATAAGTTTTATTGCCTAATTTTGTCTTCTCTTATTTTTAAGTTGAACATAGCGATCTCTCGGTTCTAACTGACATTTTTGCAAATTTTCTGAACAATGTGCTATTTTTTAGTTTGTGGAAGAAATGGATCTTTTAATTAAATGATATGATTTTATAGCTTAAGTTTGTCTGCTATTATTTTTAACTTGAAGATGGAGATCCAGGTTCCAACAAACATTTTTGCGGATTTCTCTGAGTTAGGGATATTTTCTACATTTTATGGAAGACATGGATCTTTTTATTAAATGATATGGTTTTAATAACCTAAGTTTGTTTTCTCTTATTTTCCAATTGAAGATGTGGATCTTTATATTGAATGATATGATTTTTTATTGCCTTAATATGTCTTCTCTTATTTTTCAGTTGAACATAGCGATCTCCCGATTCTATCAGTCAATTTTTGCATATTTTCTGAGCTTCATGCTATTTTATTTATTTTATGGAAGATATGTATCTTTTTATTAAATGATAAGATTTTTATAGCTTAAGTTTTTTTTATTTTAAGTTGAAGATGAAGATCTCCTGGCTCCAACGGATATTTTTTGTGGAATTTTCTGGGCTCCGGAATATTTTCCATGTTTTCTGGAATATATGGATCATTTTATTAAATGACTAGTCATAACCCGTGCCAGCGGACACGATTCAATTAAAATTTTTCCCTGTAAAATCTTCGTTCCCTAAAAAATTATGTTCATAGTCAAAATTGCGTGAAACAACAAATTAGATTAAAAATATTTAGCAGCACGGACGCATTTGGCACGGAACAATAAATTTGGCGCGGAACAACAAATTAGTGTAAAAAAATTTAGCGGCGCTGGTGCTTTTGGCGCGGGCACTTATTCTTATATTATTGCTAAATGCATTAAAGAGTATGTGGGCCCCGCTTTGAGGGAGAGATCATTCGATCTGCAGCAGCATTCGATCTGCAGTATTAATTACAAGTTAGCATTTTCCCCCAAGAGCATTAATTTTGTGCACTTTGCTATTTTCCAGAAATTTTCATTTTCCAAAAACTTTCATTTCCTAAAAACTTTCATTTATCCACTCCTCGTTTCCACAAAAACTTTCATTTCTCCATAAATGTTTTTTCCTCCAAAACTTTCCACAAAATCTCATCTCAACCATTCATTTCTGAAGATTAAATCTCAACTGTTCTTCTATCAATCCTTTTTTCCTAGTCAGCCCTAGAATTCAAAAATGGTTGTCAAATGTAATATAGATGTAAATTGGGTTTGATTTGTTTGCTGACTTCCAATTAATTTCATATAGTAATATGTATGAAAAAAGGTGTTGACCTATCTTAATGATATCCATGCACACATTCGAGCAATCCTTTTTCTATCCACCTTTGTAGTTGGAATGAGTAGAAATATAAAAAAGATGATTTATTGTAGGATGTATGTCCAGAAATAAGTCAGACTCATGCTATGGGATTCATGTTTCTTAATGATATCCCTACACACATTGGAGCAATCCTTTTTCTTTTTTGATGTATTATTCGAACCCCACAAAGAAATTAAACAGAGATATATTCCACCATCCAATTTCCGTTCTGAGCAAGTGATAAATTTTCAATTGGCAAGCACCGTTTTAATTTTTGTTGAATAAAGGGTATTAAAAGTTGCACCTTCCAAAGTTTGTTGCCAATTTCAAAAAGGGTTTCAATTTAAGGGCTGTGTTTTTTTGGTTTAAGTGCTGATGATGCCAATTTATTTTTGGGTTTAAGGGCTGATGATGCCACTTTCAAAAAAGAAAATCTTTTGTGTTCTCCCAACAAAGTTCTCTCCCATCTAATAATTTTCCCCCAAAACATGACATGACATTGCCACATAGGATAAGTTCAAAATCTTCCCTCAATTGTAATACAGATATCAGAGAATACAAAATTAGGCTAAAAATGTCCGTTGGAACTGGGGAATCGCCATCTCCAACTGAAATATAAGAGAAGAAAAAATTTGAAACAGGGAAATCACCATTTTCATCTTTAAAAATGTCCGTTGTAACCGGGATATTGCCATCTTCAACTGAAAATATTTTTGTATATCATTTTCTAAGCTTGGTTCAATTTTCTACATTTTATGAGAGATATGTATTTTTTATTAATTGATGTGATTTTTCTATCCTAAATTATTCTTCTCTTATTTTCCAGTTGAAGATGACGATCGTTTTATTAAATGATATGATTTTTGGGCTAATTTTCTCTTCTCTTATATTCCAGTTGAAGGTGGCGATCACCCGGTTCCAACAGAGATTTTTGCGGATTTTTCAAGCTTCGGCCTATTTTCCACATTTTTGGAAGATATGGATCATTTTATTAAATGTTATGATATTTTAGCCTAATTTTGTCTTCTCTTATTTTTCAGTTGAAGATTGTGATCTCTCGTTCCAACGACCATTTTTGTGGATTTTTCTGAACTCGGATTATTTTCAACATTTTCTGGAAGATATTGATCTTTTTATTACTTTATACGATTTTGGTAGCCTAATTTTGTCTTCTCTTAGTTTTCAGTTGAAGATGGCGATGTCTCGATTCCAATGGACATTTTGGTCGATATTCCTGAACTCTGGACTGTTTTCTACATTTTTCGTAAGATATAGCTCTTTTTAATAAATGATATGATTTTTCTAGCCTATTTTGTCATCTCTTATTTTTCAATTGATGATTGTGATATCCCGGTTCCAAAGATAATTTTTGCAGATTTTTTGAACTCGAGGCTATTTTCTTCATTTTATTGTAGATTTGGATTTTTTATTAAATGATATGATTTTTATAGCCTACATTTGTCGTCTATTATTTTTGAGATGAAAATGGCGGTTTCCCGGTTCCAACAGAAATTTTTGGTTAATTTCTGACATTGGGGCCATTTTCTTTATTTTCTGGAAAATAACGTTTGTTTTATTAAATGATATGATTTTTGTCTAATTTTTCTTTCTCTAGATTTTACATTAATGATGGCAATCTCCTGGTTCCCACGGATATTTTTGCGGATTTTTCTGAGCTCGGTTATATTTTCTACATTTTATGGAAAATAAGAATCTTTATTTTAAATGATATGATTTTTATTGCATAATTTTGTCTTCTCTTATTTTTAAGTTGAACATAGCGATCTCTCGGTTCTAATTGACATTTTTGCGGATTTTCTGAGGACTGTGCTTTTTTTTATTTTATGGAAGATATGGATCTTTTTATTAAATGATATGATTTTATAACTTAAGTTTGTCTTTATTATTTTTAAGTTGAAGATGGCGATCCAGGTTCCAACAGACATTTTTGCGGATTTTTCTGAGCTTAGAGCTATTTTCTACATTTTATGGGAGATATGGATCTTTTATTAAATGATATGATTTTAATAACCTAAGTTTGTTTTCTCTTATTTTCCAATTGAAGATTGCGGATCTTTATATTGAATGATATGATTTTTTGCCCTAATTTTGTCTTCTTTTATATTTTAGTTGAAAGTGGCATTCTCTTGGTCCCAAAGAAAATTTTTGCGGATTTTTCTGAGCTCTGGGCTATTTTCCATATTTTCTGAATGAAATGGAACATTTTATTAATTAATATGATTTTTGGCCTAATTTTGTCTTCTCTTAATTTCCAGTTGAAGTTGGCGATCTCCCGTTTCCAACAAACATCTTTGCGGATATTTCTGAGCTCCGGGATATTTTCCGTATTTTCTGGAATATATGGATCATTTTATTAAATGATACCAAAGAAGACAAAATTAGGCCAAAATGTCTGTTGGAACTTGGAAATCGCCATCTTCAACTGAAAGATAAGAGACAACAAATTTGGAACATGGAAATCGCCATCTTCTTCTGTAAAAATTTCCATTATAACTGAGATATCGCCATCTTAAACTGAAAAGATTTTAATATATCATTTTCTGAGCTTGGTGCTATTTTATACATTTTATGAAAGATGTGGATCTTTTTATTAGTTGATATGATTTTTCTATCCTAAATTTGTCTTCTCTTATTTTCCAGGTAAAGATGACGATCTTTTTATTAAATGATATGATTTTTGGCCTAATTTTGTCTTCTCTTATATTCCAGTTGAAGATGGCAATCATCCAGTTCCAACGGACATTTTTGCAGATTTTTCCGAGCTCCGGCCAATTTTCCACATTTTTTGGAAGATATGGATTGTTTTATTAAATGATATGATATTTTGGCCTAATTTTGTTTTTTCTTATTTTCTAGTTGAAGATGGCAAACTCCAGCTTCCAACGCACATTTTTACAGATTTTTCTGAGTTTAGGGCTATTTCTATATTTTCTGGAAGATATGTTTCTTTTTATTAAACGATATGATTTTTAGCCTAATTTTGTCTCCTCCTGTTTTTCAAATGAATATGTCGATTTCCTAGTTCAAACTGACATTTTCGCAGATTTTTCTGAGCTCCAAGCAATTTTTCTACATTGTCTGGCAGATATAGATCTTTTTATTAAATGATATGATTTTTTGGCCTAATTTTATCTTTTCTTAGATTTCAGTTGAAGGTGATCTCCCATTCCAACGGACATTTATGCGGATTTTCTGAGCTCCGGGTTATTTTCTAAATTTTCTAGAAGATATGGATCGTTTTATTAAATGATATGATTTTTTGGCCCACTTTTTGTATTCTCTTATTTTTTAAGTTGAAGAGTGCGATCTCCCGGTTCTAACGGATATTTTTGCAGATTTTTCTTTGTATGGTGTTATTTTCTACATTTCCTGAACGACATGTATATTTATATTAAATGATATGATTTTCTTACCCTAATTTTGTCTTCTCTTATTTTTCTATTGAAGATGTCGATCTCCTCGTTCCAACAGACATTTTTGCGGATTTTTCTGAGCTCGATTATATTTTCTACATTTTCTAGACAATATGGAGATTTTTATTAAATGATATGATTTTTATAACCTAGTTTCGATTATCTAATTTTTCAGTTGAAGATGACGATCTCCCGGTTCCATTGGACATTTTTGCGGATTTTTTGAGCTCCGGCCTATTTTCTACATTATCTGGAAGATATGAATAGTTTTATTAAATGATATTATTCTTTGGCCGAATTTTGTTTTCTCTTATTTTTTAAGTTGAAAATTCCGTTCTCCCGGTTCCAACTGACATTTTGTCGATTTTTCTGAGCACGGTGCTATTTTCTGCATTTTCTGGAAGAAATGGATCTTTTTATTAAATGATATCTTCTTTGGCCTAATTTTATCTTCTCTTATTTTTGAGTTGAAGATGTCGATCTCACTGTTCCAACTGACATTTTACCGATTTTTTTGATATCGGTGCTATTTTTTGCATTTTCTGGAAGATACGTATCGTTTTATTAAATGAAAAAAAATTTGGTCTAATTTTGTCCTTTCTTATTTTTTTTCGTTGAAGATAGCGATCTCCCGGTTCCAACGAATATTTTTGTAGATTTTTATGAGCTCTGATCTATTTTCTACTTTTTCTGTAAGATATGGATCTTTATATTAAATGACTTGATTTCTATAGCATAATTTTGTCTTCCCTTATTTTTTCAGTATAACTTGCGATCTCCCGGTTCCAACGAACATTTTTGAGGATTTTTGCGAGCTTGGAGCTATTTTCTACATTTTATGGAAGATATGGGTCTATATATTAAATGATATAATTTTAGGTTCTTATTTTGCCATCTATTATTTTTCTATTAAAATGACGATCTCTCTGTTCCAATACATTTTTTTCGAATTTTTCTGTGATCGGTGCTATTTTCTAAATTTTATGGAAGATACAGATCTTTTTATTAAATGATATGATTTTTATTGTCTCAGTTTATCTTCGCTTATTTTTCAGTTGAAGATGGCATCTCCCGGTTCAAACAGAATTTTTTTGAGAATTATTCTGAGCTCGAGGTGATTTTCTATATTTTATGGAAGATATGGATCGTTTGATATCAATTTTAGCATAACTTTGGCTTCTCTTATTTTTTTCGTTGAAGATGGCGATCCCTTGGTTCCAACTGACATTTTTGCGCATTTTTTAAGCAACGTGTTATTTTCTACATTTTTTTGTAGGATATGGATCTTTATAAATAATATGATTTTTGTAACCTAATTTTTTCATCGGTTATTTTTCATTTGAGGATGGCGATCTCTAGGTTCCAATGGACTTTTTTACGGATTTTTCTAAGCTCGAGTCTATTTTCTACATTTTCTGAAAGTTATGTTTTTTATTAAGTGAAATGATTTTTTGCCTAATTTTGTATTCTCTTCTTTTTTTGCGGGTGTTTCTAAGCTCGGGGCAATTTTCTACATTTTCTGTAAGATATGGATATTTATATTAAATGATATGATCTTGGTAGCCTAATTTTATCTTCTCTTAGTTTTTTCAGTTGAGTATGATGATCATTCGGTTCCAACGGACATTTTGCAGACTTCGCTGAGCTTTGTACTATTTTCTATATTTTCTGAAAGATATGGATCTTTTTGTTAAATGATACGATTTTAAGCCTAATTTTGACTTTCCTTTTTTCAGTTGAAGACAACGATCTCGCGGTTCCAACCGACATTTTTCGGATTTTTCTGAGCTCGATGTTATATTTTACATTTTTGTAAGATATGAGTCTTTATATTAAATGATATGAATTTTAAATCCTAATTTTGTTTTCTCTTATTTTTCAGTTGTGCATGGCGATCTCCCCGGTTCCATCAGATATTATGGCAGATTTTTTGAGCTCGGGATTATTTTATAAATTTTTCGAAAGATATGGATGTTTTATTAAATGGTATGATTTTATAACTTAAATTTCTCTTCTCTGATTTTTCAGTTGAAGATGGCGATCTCACGGTTCAATGGATATTTTTGCTGATTTTTCTGAGCACGGGGCTATTTCCTAAATTTTCTGAAAGATATTGATCTTTTTATTAAATGATAAGATTTTTGGCCTAATTTTCTATTCTCTTATTTTTTTAGTTGAAGATGGCGATCTCCCAGTTCCAATGGTCATTTGTGCTTATTTTTCCTGAGCTCGTAAATATTTTCAATATTTTCTGGAAGATTTGGATCTTTTGTATTGAAATATATTATTTTATAGCCTAATTTTGTCTCTTATTTTTCAATTGAAGATGGTGACCTCCCGGTTTCAACGGATATTTTCATATATTTTTCAGAGCTCAAGTGTACTTTTACATTTTCTATAGTATATGGACCTTATTATTAAATGTTAAGATTTTTATAGTCTAATATGGGTTTCTCTTATTTTTCAGTTGAAGATGACGATCTCCCCGTACCAATGAACATTGTTGCAGATTTTTTGACCTCGGGCATATTTCTACTTTTTGTGGAAGATATGTATCTTTTTATTAAATGATATTTTTTTGGCTTAATTTTGTCTACTCTTATTTTTCTGTTGAATATGGCTATCTTTTGGTTCTAACGGAAATTTTTGCAGATTTTTCTGAGCTTGCGACTATTTTCTACATTTTCTAGAAAGTATGGATCTTTTTATAAAATGATATGATTTTTCTAGCCTAATTTTTCTTCTCTTATTTTTTACTTGAAGATGGCGGTCGCCCAATTCCAACGGACATTTTCGCTCGTTTTATTAAATAATATGATTTTTGGCCTAATTTTATCTTCCCAAATATTTGTTCGTTGATGATGGCGATCTCCCAGTTCCAACCGATATTTTTTCGGATTTTTCAGAGCTCTGGGCTATTTTCTGTAATATCTAGAATACATTGACTGTTTTAATAAATGATATGATTGTTTGGCCGAATTCTGTTTTGTTTTGTTAAATTTAGCGATCTCCCGGTTCCAACGGGTATTTTTGTTGAATTTTCTGAGCTCTGGGCCATTTTCTATATTTTTTTAAAGATATCGATCGTCTTATTAAATAATATGATTTTTTGTCCGAATTTTGTTTTCTTTTTTGTTAAATTTAGCTATCTCCCTGTTCCGACAGATATTTTTCTGGATTTTCTGAGCCCAGGGATATTTTCTATATTTTTATGGAAAATAAGAATCTTTATATTAAATGATATGATTTTTATTACCAAATTTTTACCTTCTCATATTTTACAGTTGAATATAGCGATCTCCCGGCTCTAAAAGACATTTTTTCGGATTTTCTAAGCTTGGTGCTATTTTCTTTATTTTATGGAAGATTTGGATCTTTTTTATTAAATGATATGATTTTTATAGCTTACGTTTCTCATCTATTATTTTTTGGTTGAAGATGTGATCTCCCGTGTTCCAACTTACATTTTTGCAGATTTTTCTGAGTTCGGAGCTATTTTCTATATTTTATGAAAGATATGGATCTTTTTATTAAATGATATGATTTTTATAACCAAAGTTTAAACGTCTTCTCTTATTTTTCAATTGAAGATGGCGATCTTTATATTGAATGATAAGATTTTTTGGCCTAATTTTGTCGTCTCTTATATTTTAGTTGAAGATGGCATTCTCTCGGTCCCAAAGGCCATTTTAGCGGATTTTTCTATGCTCCAGGAAAATTTTCCACATTTTCTAGAAGATATGGATCGTTTTATTAAATGATATGATTTTTGGCCTAATTTTGTCTTCTCTTATTTTCCAGTTGAAGTTAGCGATCTCTGGTTCCAACAGACATTTTTGCAGATATTTTTGAGCTCCGAGCTTTTTTTACATTTTCTGGAAGATATGGATCATTTTATTAAATGATATCGGAGAAGACAAAATTAGTCCAAAAAATATTTGTTGGAACCAAAAAATCGCTATCTTCAACTGAAATATAAGAGAAGACAAAATTCAGAAACAAGAAATCACCATCTTCATCTATAAAAATATCCATTGTAACTGGGATATCGTCATCTTCAACTGAAAAGATTTTTATATATCATTTTCTGAGCTTAGTGCTATTTTCTATATTTTATGAAAGTTATGTATCTTTTTATTAAATGATATGATTTTTCTATCATAAATTTGTCTTCCACTATTTTCCTGTTGAAGATGGCGATCTCCCGGTTCCAATGGACATTTTTTTGGATTTTACTGAGCTCCGACCTATTTTCCACATTTTTGGAAAGACATGCATCATTTTATTAAATGATATGATACTATGGCCTAATTTTGTATCTTCTTATTTTCCATTTGAAGATGGCGTTCTCCTGGTTTCAACGGATATTTTTTGCAGGATTTTCTCAGCTCAGGGCTATTTTCTAGATTTTCTCAGCTCGGTTTCAACGTTTATCTTCTCTTATTTTTCACTTGAAGATGGGGATCTCCCAGTTGCAACGGACATTTTTGTAGGTTTTTCTGAACTCGTGGCTAATTTCTGTATTTTCTTGAAGAAATCGATCATTTATTAAATTTTATGATCTTTGGCCTAATTTTGTTTTCACATATTTTTTTAAGTTGAAAACTCCGATCTCTCAGTTCCAACTGACATTTTACCGATTTTTTGAGCCCGAGGCTATTTTCTGTATTTTCTGGCAGATATGGATCTTTTTATAAAATGATATCATCTTTGGCCTAATTTTGTCCTCTCTTATTTTTAAGATGAAGATGGTGATCTAACTGTTCAACTGACATTTTGTCGATTTTTCTGAGATTGAGTCTATTTTCTGAATGATATGGATCGATTGATTAAATGATATAATTTTTTGGTTTAATTTTGTCTTCTCTTATTTTTTTCAAGATAGCGATCTCCCAGTTCCAACGAACATTTTTGCGGATTTTTATTAGCTCCGATCTATTTTCTACATTTTCTGTAAGATATGGATCTTTATATTAAATGACTTGATTTTTATAGCATAATTTTGTCTTCTCTTATTTTTTTCCAGTATAACTTGCGTTCTCCCGGTTCCAACAGACATTTTTGAGGATTTTTGTTAGCTTGATGCTATTTTCTACATTTTATGGAAGATATGGGTCTATATATTAATTGATATGATTTTATGTTTCAATTTTGTCTTCTTTTATTTTTTTCTATTAAAAATGACGATCTCTCGGTTCCAACGGAAATTTTTTCTGATTTTTCTGTGCTCGGTGCTAATTTCGAAATTTTATGGAAAATACGGATTTTTTTATTAAATGATATGGTTTTTATCGTCTCAGTTTATATTCTCTGATTTTTAGTTGAAGATGGTGTCTCCCGGTTCAAATGGAAATTTTTGCAAATTTTTATGAGCTCAGGGATATTTTCTGTATTTTTGGAAGATATGTATCGTTTGAATTGATTTTTTTGCCTAATGGTGGCTTCTCTTATTTATTTTTTCGTTGAAGAAGGCGATATCTTGGTTCCAACTGACATTTTTGTCGATTTTTTGAGCTACGTGATATTTCTACATTTTCTGTAGGATATGGATCTTTATAAATGAAATGATTTTTGTAACCTAATTTTGTCATCACTTATTTTTCATTTGAGGATGTCGATCTCTAGGTTCCAACGGACTTTTTTGTAGATTTTTCTGTGCACGAGTCTATTTCTACATTTTCTGAAAGATATGCATTTTTTATTAAATGATATGATATTTTGGCCTAACTTTGTCTTCTCTTCTTTTTTCGGTTAAAGAAGGCGATCTCCCGGTTCTAACAGATTTTTTTGCGGTTTAAACTAAGCTCGGGACTATTTTCTACATTTTCTGTAAGATATGGATCTTTATATTAAATGATATGCTTTTTATAGCCTAATTTTATCTTCTCTTATTTTTCAGTTGAATATGACGATCGCCAGGTTCCAACGGACATTTTACGGACATTTTTGAGCTCCAGACTATTTTCTACATTTTCTGGAAGATATGGTTATTTTTATTAAATGATATTATTTATTGCCTAAATTTGTCTTTCCTTATTTGAGTTGAAGACGACGATCTCCCAGTTTAAACATATATTTTTGTAGATTTTCTGAGCTCGGCACTTCATTTTACATTTTCTGTGAGATATAGATCTTTATATTAAATGATATGATTTTTAAATCCTAATTTTGTCTTCTCTTATTTTTATGTTGTAGATGGCGATCTCCCGGTTCCATCGATATTGTTATAGATATGGATCTTTTATCGAATGATATGATTTTTTGGCCTAATTTTGTCTTTTCTTAGTTTTCAGTTGATGTCGATCTCCTGGTTCCAACGGACATTTTTGCATATTTTCAGAGCTCTGGGCTATTTTTTAAATATTCTTGAAGATATGTATCTTTTTATTAAATGATATGATTTTTTGGCCTAATTTTGTCTTCTTTTATTTTTAAGTTGAACAGTACGATCTCCTGGTTCTAACAGATATTTTTGCCCATTTTTCTGAGTTCGGTGGTATTTTCTACATTTTCTGGAAGATTTGTATCATTATATTAAATAATATAATTTTCATACCATAATCTTGTCTTCTCTTATTTTTTTAATTGAAGATGGCGATCTCCTCATTCCAACAGACATTTTTGCGGATTTTTCTGAGCTCAAGGCTATTTTCTACATTTTCTAAACGATATGGAGCTTTTTATTAAATGATATTATTTTTATAACCTAACGTTCACTTATCATATTTTTTAAGTTGAAGATGGCGATCTCTCGGTTCCATCGGACATTTTTGCGGATTTTTCTGAGTTTCGACCAATGTCCTACATTATCTGGAAGATATAATAGTATTATTAAATGATATGATTTTTGTCCTAATTTTGTTTTCTCTTATTTTTAAGTCAAAAATTCCGATCTCCCGATTCCTACTGACATTTTGCCGATTTTTATGAGCTCGGGGCTATTTTGTGTATTTTCTGGAAGATATGGATCTTTTTATTAAATGATATCATCTTTGGCCTAATTTTACCTTCTCTTATTTTTAAATTGAAGATGGCGATCTCACTGTTCCAACTGACATTTTGCCGATTTTTCTGTGATCGGTGTTATTTTTTGCATTTTCTGGAGGATATGTCGATTTATTCAATGATATAATTTTTTGATATAATTTTTTCTTCTCTTTTTTGTTGAAGATAGCGATCTTCCAGTTCCAACGGACATTTTTGCGGATTTTTATGAGCTTTGGACTATTTTCTACATTTTCTTTAAGATATGGATCTTTAAATTAAATGATATGATTTTTATAGCATAATTTTGTCTGCGCTTATTTTATCAGTTGAACATGGCGATCTTCCGATTCCAACAAACATTTTTTGCGTATTTTTTGAGTTTGGTTCTATTTTCTACATTTTATTAAGATATGGGTATATATATAATGATATGCTATTTAGGTTCTAATTTTATCTTCTCTATTTTTCTATTGAAGATGGCAATCTCTCGGTTCTAACGGACATTTTTTTGGATTTTTATGAGCTCGACGCTATTTTCTAAATTTTATGGAAGATATGGATGTTTTTATTAAATGAAATGATTTTTATCGTCTAATTTTATCCTCTCTTATTTTTCTGTTGCAGATGGCATCCCCTAGTTCAAACCGGAAATTTTTGCAAATTTTTATGGGCTCGGGGCAATTTTCTGCATTTTTGGCAGATATAGATAGTTTGATATGATTTTTTGGCCTAATTTGGTCTTCTTTAATTTTTCGTTGAAGGTGGCTACCTCTTGGTTCCAACAGATTTTTAACGAATTTTTTGGGCAACAGTCTATTCTCTACATTTTCTGTAATAAATGGATCTTTATAAATGATATAGTTTTTATATCTTAATTTTATCATCACTTATTTTTCATTTGAGGATAGCGATATCCCAGTTCCAATGGACTTTTTTGCGCATTTTTCTTAGCTCGAGTTTTTTTTCTACATTTTCTTAAAGATATGTATTTTTTATTAAATGATATGGTTCTTTGGCCTAATTTTTCTTTTTTCGGTTGAAGAAGGCGATCTCCTGGTTCCAACTTACTTTTTTGTGGATTTTTCTAAGCTCGAAGCTATTTTCCTACATTTTCTGTAAGATATGGATCTTTATATTAAATGAAATGATTTTTATAGCCTAATTTTATCTTCTCTTGATTTTCATTTGAATATGACAATCTCCCGGTTCCAACAGACATTTTGTGGACTTCTCTGAGCTTCGGGCTATTTTCTATATTTTCAGAAAGATATGGATCTTTTTATTAAATGATATGATTTTTGGCCTAATTTTGTCTTTCCTTTTTTCAGTTGAAGGCCGTCTCCCAGTTCCAACGGATATTTTCACAGATTTTTCTGAGCTCGGTGCTATATTTTACAATTTATGTAAGATATAGATCTTTAATTAAATGATTGATTTTTTAGTCTTAATTTTGTCTTCTCTTATTTTTCAATTGTAAATGGCGATCTCCCGATTCCAACAGACATTTTTATGATTTTCTGAACTCGTTGATATTTTCTTTACTTTATGAAAGATATGGATCTTTTGATTAAATGATATGGTTTTGATAGCTTAAGTTTGTCTTCTATTATTTTTTAAGTTGAAGATGACGATCTCCCAGTTCCAACGGATTCTTTTGTGAATTTTTAGCTCCTGGCTATTTTCTATATTTTATGGAAGATACGGATCTTTTTAGTAAATGAGATGAATTTTATAACCTAAATTTGTTTTCTTTTATTTTCCAGTTGAAGATGCCGATCTTTATATTGAATGATACGATTTTTGGCCTAATTTTGCCTTCTCTTATATTGTAGTTGAAGATTGCATTCTCTCGGTCCCAAAGGAAATTTTTGCGAATTTTTCTTAGCTCTGGGCTATTTTCCACATTTTCTGGAAGATATGGATCTTTGTATTAAATGATACGATTTTTGGCTTAATTTTATCTTCTTTAATTTTCAAGTTGAAGTTGGCAATCTCTTGGTTCCAACGGACATTTTTGCGGATATTTTCGACTTCCAGGATATTTTCCATATTTTCTAGAATATATGAATCGTTTTATTAAATGAAATCAAATAAAACAAAATTCTACAAAAAAATGTCCGTTGGAACCAAAAAATCCCCATCTTCAACTCAAATATAAGCGAAGACAAAGTTCGAAACTAGGAAATCACCATCTTCATCTAAAAAATGTCCATTGTAACCAGGGTATCACCATCTTTAACCGAAAATATTTTTATATGTCATTTTATGAGCTTGGTGCTCTTTTATACATTTTATGAAAGAAATGGATCTTTTTATTAATTGCTATGATTTTCCTAGCATAATTTTTGTCTTCTCTTATTTTCCAGTTGAAGATGGCAAGTTTCCACATTTTTGGAAGATATGGATTGTTTTATTAAATGATATGATATTTTGGCCTAATTTTGTCTCCTTTTTATTTTCCAGTGGAAGATTGCAATCACCGGGTTCCAACAGACATTTTTGCGGATTTTTCTTAGCTCCAGCCTATTTTCCACATTTTTGGAAGATATGGATCGTTTTATTAAATGATATGATATTATGGCCTAATTTTGTCTCTTCTCATTTTCCAGTTGAAGATTGCGATCTCCCGGTTCCAACAAACATTTTTGCGGATTTTTCTAAGCTACTGATAATTTTTTACGTTTTCTGGAAAAATATGGATCTTTGTTTACATTATATGATTTTTGTAGCCTAATTTTGTCTTCTATTATTTTTAAGTTGAAGATGGCGATATCCCAGTTTCAACGAACATTTTGGCTAATATTTCTGAGCGGGGGGACTATTTTCTATATTTTCTGTAAGATATGGATCTGTTTATTTAATGATATAATTTTTCTAGCCCAATTTTGGATTCTCTTATTTTTCAATTAATGATGGCGATCTCTCGGTTCAAACGGAAATTTTTGCAGATTTTTCTAAACTCGAGTCTATTTTCTAAATTATATTGTAGATATGGACGTTTTTATTAAATGATATGATTTTTATAGCCTACGTTTGTCTTCTCTTATTTTTCTGACCTCTGGCTATTTTTTGTATTTTCTGGAAGATTACGATCATTTTATTAAATGCTATGATTTTTTTGTCTAATTTTGTCTTCTCTTATTTTCCTGTAGAAATTGGCTATCTCACGGTTCCAACAGACGTTTTTGCGAATATTTCTGAGCTTGGGCTATTTTTCACATTTTCTAAAATATATGGATCGTTTTATTAAATCATATCAGAGAAGACAATATTAGGCCAAAAAATGTCCGTTTTAATATGGAAATCGCCATCTTCAATTGAAATATAAGAGAAGACAAAATTTGGAGCAGGAAAATTGGCATCTTCATCTATAAAAATGTCTGTAGTAACCGGGATATCGCCATCTTTAACTGTACAGATTTTTATAAATCATTTTCTACGCTTGGGCTATTTTCTACATTTTATGAAAGGTATGGATATTTTTATTCATCGATATGATTTTTCTAGCCTAAATTTAACTTATCTTATTTTCTAATTGAAGATGTCGATCTTTTTATTAAATAATATGATTTTGGCCTAATTTTGTCTTCTCTTATTTCCAGTTGAAGATGGCGATCATCCGGTTCCAAGGGACATTTTTGTGGATTTTTCTGAGGTCTGACATATTTTCCACATTTTTGGAAGATATGGATTCTTTTGTTAAATGATATGGTATTTTGGCCTAATTTTGTTTTCTCTTATTTTCCAGTTGAAGATGGCGATCTCTAGGTTCCAACAGACATTTTTGCGGATTTTTCTGAGTTTGGGGCTATTTCTACATTTTCTGGAAGATATGTTTCTTTTTATTAAACGATATGATATTTTGGCCTAAGTATGTCTTCTCCTTTTTTTAAGTTGAATATGTCGATTTCCTGTTTCCAGCGGACATTTTGGCGGATTTTTCTGAGCTTGAAGCAATTTTTTGACATTTTATGAAAGATATGAATCTTTGTATTAAATGATATGATTTTTGACTTAATTTTGTCTTTTCTTAGTTTTCAGTTAATGGCGATCTCCTAGTTCTAACGAACAATTTTGCAAATTGTCAAGCTCCGAGCTAGTTTCTAATTTTTCTGGAAGATATGGATCGTTTATTAAATGATATGATTTTTTGGCCCACTTTGTTCTTCTCTCATTTTTAAGTTGAATAGTGTGATCTGTTGGTTCCAAAGGATATTTTTGTGGATTTTTTTTGAGTGCAGTGATATTTTCTACATTTTCTGGAAGACACGTATCTTTATATTAAATGATATGATTTTCATACCTGAATTTTTTCTTCTCTTATTTTTCTATTGAAGATAGCCGTCTCCTCGTTCCAACAGACATTTTTGCGGATTTTTCTGAGCTCGAGACAATTTTCTACTTTTTCTGGACGATATGGAGCTTTTTATTAAATGATATGATTTTATTACCAAAGTTTCGCTTATCTTATTTTTCAGTTGAAGATGACGATCTCCCGGTTCCATCAGACATTTTTGTGGATTTTTCTGAGCTCCGACCTATTTTCTACATTATCTGGAAGAAATGAATAGTTTTATTATATGATATGATTTTTGGCCTAATTTTGTTTCCTCTTTTTTAAGTTGAAAATTCTGATCTCCCGGTTCCAACTGACATTTTACCGATTTTTCAGAGCTCGTAGTTATTTTCTGTATTTTCTGGAAGATATGTATCTTTTTATTAAATGATATCATGTTTGGCCTAATTTTGTCTTCTCATATTTTTTAAGTTGAAGATGGCGATCTAAGTATTCCATGGATCGTTTTATTAAATGATATACTTTTTTGGTTTAATTTTGTCTTCTCTTATTTTTCTTTGAAGATAGCGATCTCCCGGTTCCGACGGAAATTTTTGCGGATTTTTGTGAGCACAAGCTATTTTCTATATTTTCTGTAAGATATGGATCTTTATATTAAATGATATGATTTTTATAGCATAATTTTGTATTCTCTTATTTTTTTCAGTATAACATGGCGATCTCCCGTTTCCAACGGACATTTTTGCGGGATGTTTTGAAGCTTGGTGTTATTTTCGGCATTTTATGGAAAATATGTGTCTATATATTAAATGATATAGATTTTTTGGTTCTAATTTTGTCTTCTCTTATTTTTCTGCTGAAGCTGGCAATCTCTCGATTCCAACAAATTTTTTTTCAAATTTTTCTGAGCTCGGGGATATTTTCTAAATTTTATGGAAGATATGAATCTTTTTATTTAATGATATGATTTTTTTTCGTCTCAGTTTATCCTTTTTTATTTTTCAGTTGAAGACGGTGTCTCCCGGTTCAAACAAAAATTTTTGCGAATGTTTATGATCTCGGGGCCATTTTCTACATTTTCTAGAAAATATGTATCGTTTGATATGATTTTTGGCCTAATTTTGGTTTCTCTTATTTTTTGGCCTAATTTTGCATATTTGCATATTTTTTGAGCTATGTGCCATTTTTTATATTTTCTGTAAGATATGGATTTTTAAAAATGATATGATTTATGTAACCTAATTTTGTCATCACTTATTTTTCATTTGAGGATGGTGATCTCCAGGTTCCAACAGACTTTTTTGCGGAGTTTTCTAAGCTCAAGTCTATTTTCTACATTTTTGAAATATAGGTATATTTTTATTAAATGATATGATTTTTGGCCTACTTGTGTTAAATTTTGCACTCTCCTGTTATCGATAGATATTTTGCGTATTTCTCTGACTCGATGAAATTTTCTACATTTTATGGAAAATATGAATCTTTTTAAATGATATGATTTTTATTGCCTAATTTTGTCCTCTTTTTCAGTTGAACATACCGATCTACCGGTTCTACCAGACATTTTTGCGGATTTTCTTAGCTACGTGCTATTTTTTATTTTATAGAAGATATGGAAATTTTTATTAAATGATATGATTTTTATAGCTTAAGTTTATCTACTATTATTTTTAAGTTGAAGATGGCAATCTCCAGTTTCCAACAGACAATTTGCGGATTTTTCTGAGCTCCGAGCTATTTTCTACATTTTATGGAAGATGTGTATCTTTTTATTAAACGATACGATTTTTATAACATAAGTTTGTCGTCACTTATTTTCCAGTTGAAGATAGCGATCTTTATATTGAATGATTTGATTTTTTTGGCCTAATTTTGTCTTCTCTTATATTTCAGTTGAAGATGGCATTCTTTCGGTCCCAACTGACATTTTAGCAGATTTTTTGATCTCCGGTCTATTTTCCACATTTTTTGAAAGATATGGATGGTTTTAATAAATGATATGCTTTTTGTCATATTTTTGTCTTCTCTTATTTTTCCAGTAGAAGTTGGCGATCTCCCGGTTCCAACCAACATTTTTGCAAATTTTTCTCAACTGTGGGCTATTGTTCACATTTTCTAGAATATATGGATCATTTTATTAAATGATATCAGAGAAGACAAAATTATGCCAAAAAATGTCTGTTGGAACCAGGAAATTTCCATCTTCCACTGAAATATACGAGAAGACAAAATTCAAAACCGGGAAATCGCCATATTCAACTGAAAAGATTTTTATAGATCATTTTTTGTGATTGGTGCAATAATTTACATTTAATTAAAGACATGGATCTTTTTATTAATTGAAATGATTTTTCTAGCCTAAATTTTTCTTTTCTTTTTTCTGTAGAAGATGTCTATTTTTTATTAAAAGATATGATTTTTGGCCTAATTTTACTTTATCTTATATTCAAGTGGACGATGGCGATCACCCGGTTCCAATAAATATTTTTACAAATTTTTCTCAGTTTCGGCCTATTTTCCACATTTTTGGAAGATATGGATTGTTTTATTAAATGATATTATATTTTGGTTTTGTCTTCTCTTATTTTCCAGTTGAAGATGGTGATCTACAAGTTCCAACAGATATTATTGCGGATTTTTCTGAGTTTGGGACTATTTCTATATTTTCTGAAGCTATATTTCTTTTTATTAAATGATATGTTTTTTGGCCTAATTTTTCCTTCTCTTATTTTTAAGTTGAATATGTCGATTTCCCGGTTCCAACGGACATTTTGGCGGAGTTTTCTAATCTCTGGGCAATTTTCTACATTTTGTGGAAGATATTGATCTTTTTAATTTTTTCTTTTGTTAGTTTTCAGTTGATGGCGATCTCCCGGTTCCAACAGAAATTTTTGCGGATTTTCTGAGCTCCGGGCAATTTTTTTAAATTTTCTAGAAGATATGGATCGTTTTATCAAATGATAAGACTTTTTGGCCTAATTCTGTCTTCTGTTAATTTTAAGTTGATGAGTGTGATCTCCTGGTTCCAACGGATATTTTTGCAGATTTTTCTGAGTTCGGTACTATTTTCTACATTTTCTAGAAGACTTGTATCTTTATATTAAATGATATGATTTTCATACCCTAAATTTGTCTTCTCTTATTTTCAATTGAAGATGGTGATATCCTTGTTTCAACAGATATATTTGGGGATTTTCTGAGCTCGGGGCTATTTTCTACATTTTCAAGCCAATTTAGAGATTTTATTAAATGATATGATTTTTATAACTTAAGTTTCGCTTATCTTTTTTTTCAGTTAAAGATGACGATCTCCCAGCTCAATCATACAGTTTTACGGATTTTTCTGAGCTCCGGCATATTTTCTACATTATCTGGAAGATATGAATACTTGTATTAAATGATATGATGTTTTGTCCTAATTTTGTTTTCTCTTATTTTTAAGTCGAAAATTCCGATCTCGCGGGTCCAACTGACAGTTTGCCTATTTTTCTTAGATCGGGTCTATTTTTTGTATTTCTGGATGATATGGATCTTTTTATTAAATGATATCATCTTTGGCCTAATTTTATCTTCTCTTATTTTTAAGTTAAAGATGACGATCGCACTATTCCAACTGACATTTTTCCGATTTTTCTGAGATCGGGGCTATTTTTCACTTTTTTAGAAGATATAGATCGTTTTATTAAATGATATAATTTTTCGATTTAATTTTGTATTCTCTTATTTTTTTTGTTGAAGATAGCGATCTCCCGGTTCCAATGGACTTTTTTACGGATTTTTATGAGCCTTGGGCTATTTTCTATATTTTCTATAATATATGGATCTTTATTTTAAATGATATGATTTTTAAGCAATAATTTGGTCTACTCTTATTTTTTCAGTTGAGCATGGCGATCTCACGGTTCTAACAGATGTTTATGCGGATTTTTTTTGAGTTTGGTGCTATTTTCTACATTTTATGAAGATATGGGTATATTAGAATGATATGATTTTTAGGTTCTAATTTTATCCTCTTATTTTTCTATTGATGATGGCGATCTCTCGGTTCCAACGAACATTTTTTCGGATTTTTCTGAGCACGGTGCTATTTTCTAAATTTTATGGAAGATATGGATCTTTTTATTAAATGATATGTTTTTTATCGTCTCAGTTTATCTTCTCTTATTTTTATCAGTTGAAGATAGCATCTCCCTGTTCCGACTTACTTTTTTGTGAACTTTTCTAAGCTCGTGGTTTTTTTCTACATTTTCTGTAAGATATGGATTTTTATATTAAATGAAATGATTTTTATAGCCTAATTTTATCTTCTCTTATTTTTCAGTTGAATATGATGATCTCCCGGTTCCAACGGACATTTTGCGGGCTTGTCTGAGCTCCGGACTATTTTCTACATTTTCGGAAGATATGTATCTTTTTATTAAATGATATGATTTCTTGGCCCAATTTTGTCATTCCGAATTTCAGTTGAAGACGACGATCTCCCGGTTCTAGTAGACATTTTTGCCAATTTTTCTAAGCTCGACGTCATATTTTACATTTTCTGTACGATATGGAACTTTATATTAAATGATTTGATTTTTAAATCCTAATTTTGCCTTCTCTTATTTTTCATTTGTTGATGGCGATCTCCCGGTTCCATCGGATATTGTTGCAGATTTTTTGAGCTTGGATTATTTTCAACATTTTCTGGAAGATATGAACGTTTTATTAAATAAAATGATTTTTTATAACCTAAGTTTGTCTGCTCTTATTTTTAGTAAAAGATGGCGGTCTCCCGGTTCCAACAGATATTTTTGCTTATTTTTGTGAGTTCGGGGCTATTTCTAAAATTTACTAAAAGATATTGATCTTTTAATTAAATGATAGAATTTTTGGCCAAATTTGTTACTCTCTTATTTTTTCAATTAAAGATGGCGATCTTCCGATTCCAACGGAAAATTTTGCGTATTTATTTTCTGCATTTTCTGGAAGATATGGATCTTTTATATTGAAATATATTATTTTACAGCCTAATTTTGTCTCCTCTTATTTTTCAGTTAAAGATGGCGACCTCCTGGTTCCAACAGATATTTTTGCAGATTTTTCTGAGCTCGAGTGTATTTTTACATTTTCTATAGTATATAGATCTTTTTATTAAATGATGTAATTTTTATAGCCTAAATTTGTCTTCTCTTATTTTTCAATTGAATATAGCGATCTCCCGGTTCAAACGGAAATTTTTGAAGATTTTACTGAACTCGAGGCTATTTTCTACATTTTATTGTAGATATGGATTTTTTATTAAATGATATGATTTTTATAGCCTACGTTTGTCTTCTCTTATTTTTTCACTCAAAGGGGTTTCCAGTTCCAATGGAAATTTTTGCGGATTTTTCTGACCACATGGCTATTTTTTATATTTTCTAGAAGATAATGGTCGTTTTATTAAATGCAATGATTTTTTGTCTAATTTTGTCCTCTCTTAGATTTTTCGTTGATGATGGCGATCTCCTGGTTTCCACGGATATTTTAAGGATTTTTCTTAGCTTTGAGCTATTTTTTGTGTTTTCTAGAAGATATCAGTCGTTGTATTAAATGATATGATATTTTGGCCGAATTTTGTCTTCTCTGTATTTCGTTAAATTTTGCACTCTCTCGTGTCCGACGGATATTTTTGCGTATTTTTCTATGATCGTGGATATTTTCTACGTTTTATAGAAAATAAGAATCTTTTTATTAAAAGATATGATTTTTATTGCCTAATTTTGTCTTCACATTTTCCAGTTGAACATACCGATCTACCGGTTCTAACGGACATTTTTGTGGATTTTTCGAGCTCAATGCTATTTTCTTTATTTTATAGAAGATATGGATCTTTTATTAAATGATATGATTTTTATAGCTTAAGTTTGTCTTCAATTATTTTTAAGTTGAAGATAGCGATCGTCCGGTTCCAACAGACAATTTTACGAATTTTTCTGAGCTCCAGGCTATTTTTTACATTTTGGTAGATATGTATCTTTTTATTGATATGATTTTTATAACATAAGTTTGTCTTCTCTTATTTTTCAGTTGAAGATGACGATCTTTATATTGAATGATTTGACTTTTTGGCCTAATTTTGTCTTCTCTTATATTTCAGTTGAAGATGGCATTTTTTGTTTCCCAACTGACATTTTTGGGCATTTTTTGAGCTCTGGGCTATTTTCCATGCTTTCTGGAAGATATGAATGGTTTTATTAAATGATTAGATTTTTGGCCTAATTTTGTCTTCTCTTATTTTCCAGTAGAAGTTTGCGATCTCCCGGTTCCAATAGACATTTTTGCGGATATTTCTGAGTTGCGGGCTATAGTTCACATTTTCTGGAATTTATGGATCGTTTTATTAAATGATATCAGAGAAGCCAAAATTAGGCCAAAAATTTTCCTTTGGAACGGAGAAATCGCCATCTTCAACTGAAATATAAGAGAAGACAAAATTTGGAACCGAAAAATCGCCATCTTCATCTATAAAAATTACCGTTATAACCGAGATATCGCCATCTTCAACTGAAAAGATTTTTATATATCATTTTATGATATTGGTGCTATTTTCTACATTTTATGAAAGATATGGATCTTTTTATTAACTGATACGATTTTTCAAGACTAACTATGTCTTCTCTTATTTTTCTTTTGAAGATGTCGCTCTTTTTATTAAATGATATGAATTTTTGGCCTAATTTAGTCTTCTTTTATATTCCAATTGAAGATGGCGATCACCCGGTTCCAACGGAAATTTTTTGCGGATTTTTCTGATTTTCGGCCTATTTTCCACATTTTGGAAGATATGTATTGTTTTATTAAATGAAATGGTATTCTGGCCTAATTTTGTCTTCTCTTATTTTCCAGTTGAAGATGGCGATCTCCAAGTTACAACGGATATTTTTGCAGATTTTTCTGAGTTTAGGGCTATTTCAACATTTTAAGATATGTTTCTTTTTATTAAACGATATGATTTTTGGCCTAATTTTGTCTTCACATATTTTTCAGTGGAATATGTCGAACGGACATTTTGGCGGATTTTTATGAGCTCGGACCAATTTTCTACATTTTCTGGAAGATGAATATTTGGCCTAATTTTGTCTTTTCATATTATTTAAGTTGAAGAGTGTGATCTCCCATTTCCAACGGATATTTTTGCGGATTTTCTGATTTCGTTGCTATTTTCGTAATTTTCTGGATGACTTGTATTTTTTATTAAATGATATGATTTTCATACCTTAATTTTGTTCTCCTTTATTTTTCAATTGAAGATGGCGATCTCCTCGTTCCAACAGATATTTTTGCTGATTTTTCTGAGCTCGAAGCTATTTTCTACATTTTCTTGATGATATGGAGCTTTTTATTAAATGATATGATTTTTGTAACCTAAGTTTCGCTTATCTTATTTTTATGTTGAAGATGACGATCTCGCGGTTCCATCAGACATTTTTACGGATTTTTCTGAGTTATGGCCTATTTTCTACATTATCGGAAGATATCAATACTTGTATTAAATGATTTGATGTTTTGTCCTAATTTTGTTTTCTCTTATTTTTAAGTCGAGAATTCCGATCTCCCAGTTCCACTGATATTTTACCGATTTTTCTGATCTCCGGGCTTTTTCCATATTTTCTGGATGACATGGATCTTTTGCGGTCCCAAATGACATTCTCCCGGTCCCAAATGACATTTTTGTAGATTTGTATGAGCTCCAGGGTATTTTCCACATTTTCTGAAAGATATGGGCCATTTTATTAAATGATATGATTTTTGGCCTAATTTTGTTCTCTTATTTTCTAGTTGAGTTGGTGATCTCCCGGTTCCAACAGACATTTTTGCAGATATTTCTGAGCTCCGTGCCTTTTCCATATTATCTAGAAGATATGGATCTTTTTATTAAAAGATATCGGAGAAGACAAAATTAGGCCAAAAATGTTTATTGGAACCAGGAAATCACCATCTTCAACTTAAATATAAGAGAAGACAAAATTCGGAAACGGGAAATCACCATCTTCATCTTTAAAAATGTCCACTGTAACAGGGATATCGCCATCTTCAACTAAAAATATTTTTATTTATGATTTTATAATCTTAGTGCTGTTTTCTACATTTTATGAAAGATTTGGATCTTTTTATTACATGACATGTTTTTTCTAGCCTAAATTTTTCTTCTCTTATTTTCCAGTTGAAGATGTCGATATCCTGGTTCCAATGAAATTTATGCGGATTTTTCTGAGCTCTGACCTATTTTCGATATTTTTGGAAGAATGTATCTTTTATTAAATAAAATGATATTTTGGCATAAAGTTGTCATCACTTAATTTCCAGTTGAATATGGCAATCTCCCGGTTCCAACAGATATTTTTGCGGATTTTTCTGAGCTCGGGGCTATTTTCTACATTTTCTCGAAGATATGCATCTTCTTATTACATTATATGATTTTTAGGCTAATTTTGTCTTCTCTTATTTTTCAGTTGAAGATGACAATATCTCGGTTCCAACGGACATTTTTGCCGATATTTCTTAGCTCGGGACTAGTTTCTACATTTTCTGTAAGATATAGATAAATTTATAAAATGATATGATTTTTCTATCCTAATTGTCTTCTCTTATTTTTCAATTGAAGATGACGATCTCCCGGTTCCAACAGAAATTTTTGCGAATTTTCAGACCTCACCACTATTTTCTACATTTGTTGTCGATGTGGATATTTATTAATTGATATGAATTTTATGGCATACGTTTATCTTCTCTTATTTTTAACTTGAAGATGGTGGTCTCCGAGTTCCAACGAACATTTTTGCATATTTTTCTGAACTCAGGGCTTTTTTGTATTTTCGGGAAGATATCGATCGTTTTATTAAATGTTATGCTTTTTATCCTAATTTTATCTTCTCTTATTTTTTCGTTGATGATGGCGATCTCCCTGAACTAATAGATATTTTTGCGGATTTTTCAGTGTTATGGCCTATTTCTCGTATTATCTGGAAGATATCGATCGTTTTATTATATGATATGATTTTTGGCCTAATTTTGTCTTCTCTTTTTTCATTAAATTTGGTGATCTCTCGGTTCTGACAGATATTTTTGCGGATTTTTCTAAGCTCGAGGATATTTTCTATATTTTATGAAAAACAATAATCTTTATATTAAATGATATGATTTTTATTGCCAAATTTTGTCTTCTCTTATTTTTCAGTTGAACATGGCGATATCCTAGTTCCGACGGACATTTTTTTTTGATTTTCTGAGCTCGGTGCTATTTTCTTTACTTTATGGATGATATGGATCTTTTTATTAAATGATATGATTTTGATAGCTTATGTCTTTTATTATTTTTTAAGTTGAAGATGTCAATCTCCCGGTTCCAACGAACATTTTTGAGGATTTTTCTGAGCTCCGGACTATTTTCTACATTTTATGGAAAATACAGATATTGTTATTAAATGATATGATTTTTTATAACCTAAATTTGGTTTCTCTTATTTTCTAGTTGAAGATGGCGAACTTTATATTGAATGGTATGATTATTTGGCCTAATTTTGTCTTCTCTTATATTTCAGTTGAAGATGGCATTCTCTCGGTCCCAAAGGAAATTTTTGCGGATTATTCTGAGCTCCGTGCTACTTTTCACTTTTTTGGTAGATGTGGAACGTTTATTAATGATATGATGCCTAATTTTGTCTTCCCTTAATTTCCAATTGAAGTTGTCGATCTCTCGGTTCCAACAGACATTTTTGTTGATATTTCTGAGCTCCGGGATATTTTCCATATTTTCTGAAATATATGTATCGTTTTATTAAATGATATCAGAGAAGACAAAATTAGGCCAATAAATGTCCGATGGAACTGATAAATCGCCATCTTCAACTTAAATATAAGAGAAGACAAAATTCAGAACTGGGAAATCGCCATCTTCATCTATAAAAATGTCTGTTGTAACCAGGATATCGCTATTTTCAACTGCAAAAAATTTTAGATATCATTTTTTGAGCTTGGTGCTCTTTTTTTACATTGTATGAAAGATATGCATCTTTTTATTAATTGATATGATTTTCCTAACCAAAATTTGTCTTCTCTTATTTTCCAGTTGACGATGGCAATTTTCCATATTTTTTTGGAAGATATTGATCGTTTTATTAAATGATATGATATTTTCGCCTAATTTTGTCTCCTCCAATATTTCCAGTTGAAGATTGCGATCTCCAGGTTCCAACTGACATTTTTGCGGATTTTTCTGAGCTCCGGCCTATTTTCCACATTTTTGGAAGATAATGGTAGTTTTATTAAATGCTATGATTTTTTTGTCTATTTGTGTCCTCTTAGATTTTTTCGTTGATGATGGGGATCTCTCGGTTCCCACAGATATTTTTAAGGGATTTTATGAACACGTGGCTATTTTCTATATTATCTGGAAGATATCGGTCGTTTTATTAAATGATATGATATTTTGGCCTAATTTTCTCTTCGCTATTTTTCGTTAAATATTTTGCGCTCTCCCTGTTCCGACTGATATTTTTGTGGATTTTTCTGAGCTCAGTGATATTTTCTACATTTTATGAAAAATAAGAATCTTTATATTGAATAATATGATTTTTATTGCCAAATTTTGTCTTCTCTTATTATTTTTCAGTTGAATATAGCGATCTCCCGGTTCTAAGAGACATTTTTTGCGGATTTTCTGAGCACTGTGCTATTTTCTTTATTTAATGGAAGATATGGACCTTTTTATTAAATGTTATGATTGTTATAGCTTAAGTTTGTCTTCAATTATTTTTAAGTTGAAGATGAAGATCTCCAGTTCCAACGGACTTTTTGCAGATTTTTCGGAGGTCAGGGCTGTTTTCTACATTTTGTGGAAGAAATGGATCTTTTTATAAAATGATATGATTTTTATAACCTAAGTTTTTCTTCTCTTATTTTCCAGTTGAAGATGTCGATCTTTATATTGAATGTTATGATTTTTTGCTCTAATTTTGTCTTTTTTATATTTCAACTGAAGATGACATTCTCTCGGTCCTAACAAATATTTTTGCGGATTTTCTGAGCTCCGACTATTTTCTACATTTTCTGGAAGATATGGATCGTTTTATTAAATGATATGATTTTTGGCTTAATTTTGTCTTCTCTTATTTTACAGTAGAAGTTGGCGATCTCCCTGTTCCAGGACATTTTCGCGGATATTTCTGAGCTCCGAGCTAATTTTCACATTTTCTGGAATATATGGATCGTTTTATTAAATGATATCAGAGAAGACAAAATTAGGCCAAAAATGTCCGCAGGAACCTGTAAATCACCATCTTCGATTGAAATATAAGAGAAGACAATATTCGAAACAGGAAAATAGCTATCTTCATCTATAAAAATGTCCATTGTAACCGGGATTAGGAAAAAAATTCCTCCTATTTTTCAGTTGACGATGGCGCTATCATGTTTCCAACGGACATTTTTTTCGATATTTCTCAGCTTGGTACTAGTTTCTACATTTTCTATAAGATATAGATCTTTTTATTAAATGATATGAATTTTCCATCGTAATTTTGTCTTCTCTTATTTTTCAATTGAAGAATGCGAACTCCCAGTTCCAACGAAATTTTTTGTGGATTTTTCAGACCCCGACGCTGTTTTCTGCATTTTGTTGTCGATATGGATATTTTTACTAAATGATATGATTTTTTATAGCCTATGTTTATCTTCTCTTATTTTTTATTGAAGATGGCAATCTTCCAGTTCCAACGGACATTTTTGCGGATTTTTTTTGAACTCGGGGATATTTTCTGTATTTTCTAAAAGATATCGATCATTTTATTAAATGTTATACTTTTGGCCTAATTTTTTCTTCTCTTATTTTTTTCGTTGATGATGGAGATCTCCCAGAACCAACGGATATTTTGCGGATTTTTCTGTGCTACGGCCTATTTTATGTATTATCTTGAAGCTATCGACAGTTTCATTAAATGATATGATTTTTGGACTAATTTTGTCTTCTCTTTTTTCATTAAATTTTGGCGGTCTCTCGGTTCTGACGGATAATTTTTGCGGATTTTTCTTAGCTCGGGGATATTTTCAAAATTTTATGGAAAATAAGCATCTTTATATTAAATGATATGATTTTTATTGACAAATTTTATCATCTCTTAATTTTCAGTTGAATATGGCGATCCCCATTTCTAACTGATATTTTTTTCGGATTTTCTAAGCTCGATGCTATTTTCTTTAC